>JAUEJL010067245.1:0-17222 GCA_032274825.1 Drosophyllum lusitanicum | reverse complement strand
GGAATTCAAATTCCATAGGTTTGTGGAAGGATTCTCAATTCCTTCACATGAGGGAATGTTTTCCATCCCTTGAATTCCAATTCCTTCCATTATGTTAAACCAAACACATGAATTGGTTGGAATTGGATTCCAATTCCCACCAATTCCTTCCAACCAAACACCCCCTTAGTGTTGTGTTCAAATTAAAAGTCAAGTTTTCGGTTTTAATTTCTGTAAATGACGTTTTTTGGATCTCTTTATCGATGAAAATGGTAAATTTAGTTTGTTGTAAGATATTAAATATGCAACTTATTTGATTTTTTAAAAAATGCAAGTATTTAAGGAATCAGTTGGGTGATGGATTTGAAATGATAGTTGACAAATATATTTGCATTTCTAAAGTATATGTATTTTTAGAACTGAATCCATACAAAGTCTACTTCATTTGGTTATTTCTTCCTTCACTTCATATGCATATGCATTTTCAAAATGGATCATGTATTTTCATGAAACACATTTTTATTAAAATATTCATATAAATTTTCGTAGGAGCACATGCATTTTTTTTTTCAAAAATATGTCGAGACTGGTTTAAAACAAAAGAGGATAAAAAACTGAATATTTTGATATAATTTTTAAAAAAAATCATAATTATGTAAAAGTTATGGTTATTTAAAGATTTAATGGGTTTTTTTAAAAGGGAAGGTGTCCGGAGTTGATGATCACATGAAGACTTAGATTTTTTTTTCCTATTTTGTCCTTTTAAATGACGGGCTCACATTGCTTCTTTAAGTTCTTTAAATAACAATGAGTCTTCAATGATTCATACTATATATATAAGTTTATTTCAGAACCGTTTTTATTGCGAGTATCATTTGTAACCACCATTAATACTCATTAATAGGGTTATTTTAGTTTTTTATATATGGGCAAAATGCGCGAAAATACAATAAACTATGTCAATATTGTCATTATATGCAATCAATTTTATTTTGTACCTAAAAATACAAAAAACTTACAGTTTTGATTCATTGTATGCAATCGGTGACCTGATTACCAGGTTACCGGTTATAGATTGTATACAATGAATAAAATTTGAAAGTTGTTTGTATTTTAGGTACCAAAGTTCTTTTATTTTTAGCTAGGTTACCGGTAAGTTACCTATTGTCATAGGTAACTTGCATACAATGAACCAAATTTTCAAGTTGTGTATATTTTTAGGTACAAAATAAAGTTGGTTGCATACAATGGCAATATTGACATAGTTTTGTTGTATTTTCGTGCAATTTGCCCTTTATATATTTACCCAACCGTCAATTACGTCCGGGTGGTAAGTCGTTATTAGATTGAATCTTCGTTAATAAACATTAATGATGACTCATTAGTGAGACATTAGTATTATAGCCAAGATAATTATGTGTGTGTGAAAAAGTTCAATCGAGAACTGTTTTTCGTATGAGAACTGCGAGAACTGTTTGTAACACCACTAATGACCCATTAATTAGGGTATTTTGGTCAACTGTGAATTACGTTCGGGTGAGCTGTCATTAATTTACGAGACCTGATTATTCTGAAATACCACTCATTAATAAGCGCATAAGCTTATTAAAAAACTACTCTATTTTTAGCAAAATAGCACTCATTAATAGGATGTGAACACACTATCTAGCTCTACTGTTAGCAAACGTACATAAGGCTCTTTATATATTTAGCTAGAATGTATGGAAATAAACGTAGGTAGGTACGATTTATTCTTTGGATAGGGTTTCAATCTGAAAGAAAGACAATCGTGATTTTGAAATAAAAACCTAAAATAAAAAAGTTAATTAATTAAAAATTGAAAAGATATATAATTGAAGTAATCTTTTATAGAATAACTTAATTGAAACAAATTAAGAAGGTTCGGGGAAGGAAGGAAGGAACATATATGGAATAGTAGTATCTACATATATAGTTTATACGTACCTAGCTTAGTTATGTTATTTTTTGTAATCTAACACACAACGCACAATCTTATCACACTTATGCATAACTTCATCAAACTAATTAATGCACATGTATTTGTTTTACCTTTTCAATTATCATGTACATCATAAATAGATCATAAAAATGTAGAGAAAGAATGCATCATGCTCTATGACCTTTATGTTTTAAGTTTTCACCAATTATATATATTTCGTTATTGGTTGTTTGTTAGCAGTGGCGGATCCAGAAAATTTTGTGAGCGGTAGCACAATATTCACAATTTGTTTCGTTTCACAATCCGTTATTCATTCACATGAGGCTCATAGAATATGCTAGTTGAGTCAGGTTTAGTAACATGAAACGAGTTAGTAAAACCCATTAAGTGACCATATTTAATTGGACCATAAAACCAAATCTCATAAACCTAAAATTTTTATTGAAACGGAATTAATTACCTATAATTTTTAAATAAATAAAGGATTATCCAAGTCAATTAGCCAACCCTCTTTCTTGTGCGTTTGAAAAGCTAACACTTAACCAATTACCTAACAAGCAGTTAAGAAATCAGATTGGACCTAATTGCTTAAAATATTAAACAACAAATTAAACCAATTAGGTTTAAGACATTCAATAATGAAACAAAATAAACATATTATTGTTTCCTTAGACTTAAAAACTAAAATATGATAGAGATAAAACAAATACTCAAATTGCTCATTCACTAACCTTATAAGTAGATATTTTTATCAATCAAATTGAATTATTGGAGTTAATATGCATTAAATCTTCAATTTATTATTAGAGTACGAGCAGCTGCACAATAAATTTGTTAGAGGTTGCACTTGTAAACAAAGATTATTTTTTATAAAAAATAAAACCTTTCGTAAAAAATTAAGGGGTAGCCCGTGATAAGGTCCGCCCATGGATGTGATCTCAGAAGTCATGATGACCTCCAGAAGTCGATATGACTACTCGAGGACTACATATGTGATGATGATGATTTGAATGTATGCATATAACTATTTGTATGTGTTGTATATGATATTTGTGTTGTGTGTTGATGATAATAGCTTGGGTGGCATACAAAGGCTTAAGTGACACATATAGCCCGAGTGGCAAACAGAGGTCTGAGTGACATACTTTGACGAGATTACATTTACATGTTATTATTATCATTTGAGTACTTTGTAGAGTTATTCACTACGCCTTCTAACTCATTTCTTTGGTTGTTTATTCTTTTTAGGTTTTGTGACAGACGAAACTTTCATGTAGATATATTAAAGAGTTTTTATGTAACATAAAAAAAACTGTTTTTATTATACCTGACGGTGATTATTCTTTTTCAATAAAGTATTATTAGTATTTTCTTATTGCCGTATAAGAAAAAAAACATTACACTATCAACTTATGCTATATGCATTATAGGAGGAGGTGTTGCAAGGGGGTGTTGTTTGCCACGTCATCAGTAGCGTACACTTCTTCCATACGCCATGACGTTGAGGGAATATATGGTGTCTGATCACTGCTCAAGTAGACAGTCCCAAACACCCTCTGAAACCCAAAGCTTTAACAATGGAGGAAACAGAAACCAGCAGCACCACGAGTCCTTTGATGTCCAAGAAGCAGGCCACAGTTAGGTTTCACAATTGCCCAGGCTGCAAAATCGATCGTCTTAAAGACGACCAAATCGGTTTGCCCTACAAACACCTTTCCTATATCTGGCTCGTCTCCCTCTGCACCGGTCATTTCCTTTCTCTTCACTTCATGATTTCTTTCTTATTCCACCAATTTTTGTTTATAAAGCAAGAAACCTTACAAGAATCATGCTGAATCAAATGGTTATTCTATTGATTTCAAGGTTTACTTGTTGATTTATGTAAAATTTTATCCCAGGGGTGTTTGGTTTAGGGCTTATAATAAGAGCATTAGTTAAAAATAAGAAATAACCTAAAACAAACACCCCATTATCTGTCATTTTTAAGTTTTGATGATTCTAAGAGCTCATTGTTGTGGTTTGTATTCAGCTCTCCCAATTTCTTCTCTCTATCCATTCCTTTACTTCATGGTATGTAAGTCCAATTATGGTCATATTTGTGAATAAAGTTGTTGTTGGTGGACTCTTAAATTTGTTCTTGTTCATTTATGTATTTAGTCATTAATATGGAGTATTGGTTGGATGTTACCTCTGTATATTTATGAATTTCCATCCCAATATGTATGTCATACTTGCAGATAAGGGACTTCAATATCGCAAACCGAGAAGAAGATATTGGTTATTATGCTGGATTTGTTGGTAAGCTATGCATAATCAGACTTGTATGTACAATCCAAGATGGAGCTTGTTTAATAAATTTTAGTATCGCTATTTAGGTTCTTCATTCATGGTTGGCAGAGCCTTGACCTCCCTTTTCTGGGGCGTGCTTGCTGATCGATATGGTAGAAAGCCTATAATACTGATTGGCACGTTTTCTGTGTAAGCAATGATATTGTATAGCACTTTCACTTCTAGAATTCGGTTGTTTCAACGTCTCTCCGTTTTTTTGTTTGACATGTGGATTCAGGGTCATATTCAACACTCTGTTTGGACTCAGTTCGACCTTCTGGATGGCAATTACCACGAGGTTTCTCCTTGGTTGCTTTAACAGCCTACTAGGAACAATAAGGGTAAATCTTACACACATATCACTCAACTATAGTGGTGCATTACAAAACTGAATGCAAAAGTGCTCAATAATGGGGGTTTAGCAGAATTTAGAGGTTCTATCTAGAACTAGTACCAGATGAAAAAGGTACTCCTTGATATGAATTGAGCATGAAACATCTGAAAGACATAAGTTATGAAGTTATGATGCAGAACTAATTGTGTCGTAGTCCTTAGTTTATGGGGAAGCTTACCCTTTTTAGGTTATTACATAATTTAGGTAAATATATTTATCATTTTTCCGTTTATTTTTATCTGTAAAGAAAATTTAGTAATATTATTTTATTAAATTTATTATAAAACATATGATTATTATATTAGATACTAGTTATAAAACGTGCAGGAAAATAAAAAGAAAATACGTACGATGAAACTAAATGAAATATGTAAAAGGAAAAGCAAACATTAAAAGGCTACTAATCACTCTACAAACCAGAAAGATGTGAAGAAAGGTTTAAAGGTGAGCAAATGGTGAATCATTAGGAAGGGGCTGAAGAAAATGGGATATTTTGTCGAAAAATTACTTCTCATTAGCACTTGTTGGTTGAGACTATGATTTAATAACTCGCTAACAAGCAGACAGAACGATTATGTTCTATCAACACAAATAAACAGAAAGTCTTTGGATTTATAATCTTTTGGTTAATATGTGAGAACATTAATTAAGTGCAAAATACAACTCGTTATTCCTAATCAAACGGTGTAATCTAAATGTATCCTTCACAAGTGCTAATACTTAAATTATATTGGATTTAATTTCTGTGTACTACAACTTGAAGATTGGAGTATAAGGTTACAGTTAATTAAACTTCTTTTATCAAATTCTTTCATAGGCATATGCTTCCGAAGTCTGCCGAGAGGAATATCATGCTTTGGCACTGTCAATTGTAAGCTTTTTGTACTTTGTGTGTGTGTTTACAAGTATGTATCATGTGGGTGTATTTGTATATAGGCATAAACAAACATACAGACTAGGAGGGTACCTATGCAAAGCGGCTGATAATTCACATGCATCATTTTCATTATGAAAGTGGCTTAAATTGAATCTGAAGATGTTCATTGGTCCGAGTACATGTTCTTTGGATTCATCAGTTCACGTTATATGCACTTACCCAATATTTAGATTTAAGAGATTGATTGTGGCTGGATATTTTTAAATGTTATGTTGATATTGTATTTATGAGTGGAAATAGAATCTGCATTGACTTACATTTCCTGAAGATGTTTAGCTTATGGAAAGTTTAGGTATATATATGAGGGCATATATGTCATCTTTTATACTTAAAAATAAAGGATTGAGAGTTTGAGCCAGATGCTCTATAATGATTGCATTTTTTAAAGATTATTTGCTTATAAAAGGTGCAGATATTAAGAGGGCATATATGCCATTCGATACTTCAAATTAAGGGATTAAGAGTTTGAACCAATGTGCGCTCACACACATGTACATACAAATACATACTTGTGTTTACTGTTTAGTTATATATACATATCTTGTGTTTATTCAGGTTAGTACGTCTCGAGGAATTGGCTTAATTATTGGTCCTGCCATTGGAGGCTTCTTTGCACAGGTAAAATATTAAAAAGTTACAAGAAGTATTTGTTTTTAAGGTAATTTACAACTTTTTTCAAGTTTACTACCTAATAATATTCATTAGAATGTGAGTGAGTTGTAACTCACAATAATGAGAAACCCTAGCTTTTAGTTCTATTTCCTTCATCTTTGAACGGGGAATACTCACTTACCCTTATCTCTTTTGGGGCTTGAATGAAGTGTAAAATAAGAAAGGTTTAAAGCTTGATTTTGTCTCATCTAAAACTCATTTGGTCATTTACAAATAAAGAAAGATTGGATGAGTAACGCTAATTGCAAAACCACATTTTTGTTTTCATTGATGTATTGCTCTTTATGACTAATTGAAAGTTGACCTTTTTTTTAAAACTATTATTTGTTCTGTATGGATATTAAAATTAGTTGGGAGGTGAATCTTTTATTGTGAGTGCTCATGTTCATATCTTATTGGTATGCCTTCATTGTTTAATATTATTTCTCCTTTTTATTGCGTGTAAACAATAACTATCGACCATGACTCGCCTTTGTTTTTGATTTAATGGAAGCAATTTTTCAAGCTTTGCCATGATTGCTCCTAGTTTTTTTGAATGATTTATGATTTTAATGGTGTTTGGTGTTTCCTTTGCATTCTCATCAGCCCGCCGAGAAATATCCTCGCTTCTTCTCTGAGAGCTCTTTGTTTGGGAGGTACTTCTGACTCCACAATCTTTGTATTTTCCTGAAGATACATTTTCTGCTATATCTATGGAGTAATTTGTCTTTTTTCTCATTTTTATCGGATATCACCTGGCGCAGGTTTCCTTATTTTCTACCATGCCTTGTTATTTCCATCTATGCATTGGCAGTATTTCTATCTAGTTGGTGGCTTCCTGTAAGTGTGTGATTAATTTTGTTTTCTTTTATCTTTTACTTGTCAAAAAGTTTCTTGCGATCTAATATTATTGTCGACCATTTCATTGTGAAAAAGTAAAAAGTTATATAATCATAAAATGGGCCACAATTGTTAACCACTCCAATTATTTTCTTAATTATTATGCCGGTATCAAAGTTATTCAAAAATAAAAGTGAAAAGTATATAATCATGAAACTAATGGAAGAATTTGAAGAATAAGTGAAAAGTATATAATCATGAAACTAATGGAAGAATTTGAAGAAGAGAAAAACTTTGACCGTTAAAGAAATACACTCATCTTGTTCTTGTCTCCATGTCCTCACCCTTCTCGTATAATGTTACAACAAGGTCCATATAAACTTGTAAACTATGATAATAAACCTTTAGTTGGTTGTATATAGGCTTTTAACTGTTACTTTTGTTATTTGTGGTCTATGAATATTCGGTTCTGTATATATGCTATGTACATAATCTCAAGTATAACACTACAAAACCTGATGCATATTTTAGAGACACCTCCATTCTCGTAAAAAGTATCATTGTTATGATCTCTGCCCAAGAGTATTGTTCACAACTTAATTTCTAATACTTGAGATTTCCTACATGCATTACTGACTTGAGAGTGAGAGCTTTTTTTACAGGGGTAAGACCCTATAATCCTTTGACTAATATATTAGTCCTTTTGCATATTCGAGACATCAGCCCCCTTTTACCTAAAAGCACTCTTTATGTTCCTTTAGATCCTAAAATAAAGCTTGTGAGGTATACCAACATCGACCTATAAATTTAAGTTTCATATGTAGTTGTAAATATTTTTTTCGGTTTTTGGGGTGTCTAGATCTCTGTTGGATATGTGATCTGAATCAGTTTGAAGGGTTTATTTGTCTATTCACTTTGTAGTTTAATAATGCTTGTGGTCTGTAGTTACTAGTCTACTGCTGCTAGGAGAAACCAATGGGGCTGTTAAAAGTGTGCAAAACAGCGTAATCAGTTAGGAACTCATCTGTTTATTGTTGTTTTTCATGACTTTTTTTTTACTTTTTGCTGTATGTTTCCGATTAGATAGAAATTATGCATCTCCGTATCTGTTCTTGGTCTGAATTCACAACTATCTGGATAGGGCAATGGGTACCAATCATGTTTACAATATATAAAATTATTGTATCAATAAACACTTTAAGAGCACCTGCTTTTAAAATGTTGATGTTTCAAGTGGTGATTTGCAAATTTTTGTTTGTTTTATGAAGGAAACACTGCACTTGCATCCTGCACCAGAACTAGAAGGTTTACTTGATCAAAACGAGAATAAAGATGGAGTCAAAACACAGAAAGTCTCTTACTTTTCTTTGTTAAAGAATTGGCCATTAATGTCTACAATAATTGTGTATTGCGTCTTTTCACTTCAAGAAATAGCTTACACGGAAGTAAGTGCTTTTGTTCAATCATTGATACAATTTTACTTATTATTTGAAACATGTTTTGTTACATTTAAAAGAGATTTATCTCTAAATGCCGAAAACTAAAAATAAAAAAAATCTTTAGCCAATGATTTTAAAGATGCTTTTGATTTAACAGATATTTTCATTGTGGGCGGTTAGTGACAAAAAGTTTGGAGGGCTTAGCTTTTCATCTCAAGATGTTGGTACGGTTCTTGCTATTTCAGGTACAAGAAATATGACTTTTCGATGAGTGTTTTTTCTTGATGGAATTTATAATCTACCCAAAAAAATGTCGAATCAAAATAGAATAATATAAGTTGGATAATATTAAGAAAACATCATTAATAGCTTGATACGAGCCCAATGCTTTCATAGAAGTGATAAAAAGCATTTTATCGACGAGGTAAATACAAAATGTCAATGTCACACCCAACATCAGCTAAGTATAAAAATTGATAAAAGTTCAAAAATATTGTTACTATAGTGCATACGAAAGAACTTGTAGGTCCAAGTGGATCTTGACATCTTGTATCAATCAACAATGGAAGCAATCAAACACAATTATAAACTCGGATTAGGTTTCGTACATAGAGAGAGAGAGAGAGAGAGAGCGGAGAACTAGATGTTACGTATAATATGAATGCTTAGATTAATTAAGGTTAATTACAATCTATTTCACTGTAGGTTAACTCTATCTCACTGTATTGGTGTCTCTCCAGATTTTCTTCTTTAAATCTTCGAGAAATGGTACTTTGATACTTTGACTTTTTCGATGCATGATTTGAAGACTTTTTATACTACAAACCTCGGAATTAATCACTTATTCAGCAATATAATCTTCTCCTTGAGTGAGTTCTTCTTGTGTAAAGTCATAGAGATAGTCAATAGCACTTTCACTTATCCTTTTAAGTTTTAAGCTTTTCAGCTCGAGCTCTTTTCTCGTTTGACTTGTAAGTTGGAGTACCGATCATAGTCTTTCCAAATTTAGCAACCGAAGGAATTGGATCGGGCACATAATTGTTGTGACTTTTAAAAATATCATCCAACATTTCTGCAGGAGCTTCTGTGAATACAAGCGATGGACACTTCTGGAACATTGGGGTGGGGGCAGTGGAGGCCTCAGGCTTTTCAACCGTTGGGACCACTAGGTTGGTTGGTTCAGGTTCAGATACTGTGGTTTCAGGTTGAGGTGTTTGGGTAGTTTCGGGTAGGAAAGTTTAGGTGGTTTCGGGTAAAGGTTCAAATGTAGAATTATGCTGTGGTGACTCTATCAACATAGGATCAGGTAAAACGTCAGTAGACTTGGTTTGGACAATTTCATAAGGTTCAGAAGGTCGTTTAGTAGACGATTTGGTTGACCTTCGGGTTTTAGGTTGAGTGGTTGGGCTTTCTTTTGTAAGATCAATAGGTTCGATTCTGTTCCCCCCCTCATGATGATCTGGTTCATCCTGATCATCATGCTTTCGTTTTAAACCAGAAGCTTGAGAACTGCAGTTTGTAGTTCAACATGAAGTTTACGTTTTGCAGAAGTCAGTTGCTGTACATTGTTAGACAAAATTCTGACTTCGTCCTTAAGGGAATCTGCTTGCTTGACATTGGTAGATAGTACTTTGACTTTGTCTGCAAGAGAATGTACTTTGACCGTTAAAAGATCAAAGTCTTCCCGTGATATGGTAACGGTAGGTTGGGTAGGGGTAGGTGTGGGAGTAGGATGGGGTTGGGTGGGTGGTTGTAGGTGTAAAGCTCTTTGTCTAGGTGGGGGTAGGATGGGTGGCTGTGAGGTAGGGGTGGAACTCTCGGCTGCAAGGGCTTTGCATTTGTTCCATAAGAGCTACTAAGTTATGTTCTTCCCTATAGGTCACTATCGCTTCATTCTCCTGATCTACCAGTCTTGGAAGAAATTCAGGAATCACAGCTGCTTGGACATTGAGTACATGTGACCAGATCTAATTCAGTTCAGATTCACTGGATGAAAGTGTTTAGAAACTGGTTTTGCAGGAATGTTTTTGGTATCCATGAAGTAGCGAATGAGCAGACATCAGGTACCGAATAGTGTTGGCTTTCTGTCTTGTTCCCTCTCTGCTGTGAAAATCAAGCAGATTCTCCCAAATGCAGAGTGCAAAGTCGTAATGACGGTTGAAAGCTATTCCCTGAAAGATCTTGAGAACTTTCTTGTTGGCCTTGTCAAGTTATCAAATCCAGAATGTTTACCGGTTAGACATTTGTTAGCAAGAACGAACAGGGTTTGCCATGGTTGAGGTAGCTTCATCCAATGGTAGTTAACCAATTTGTTCAGGTCACCTTGATAGCCAAGGTTTTGGATGTCATTGCAGATCTGAGCTTCAGTGCCGAATTCATGGAAGTCACGCAGATTTGGGTAATGGTTAGCCGCAGGAATGGCAAGAACAGTATGCAGGCGGAGCAGGGTTATACAAAAATTTGTTTGGCCTATTGTAGCAGTGATATGGTTAGCGTGACGACTAAAGTGTTCCAGAACTGTTGTAGATACACTTCAGGAACAGAAGCTGTACCATTGAAGGCATGCCATAAGGGATGGCGTTGTAGGATGGGAACAAAAACTGGTTTCGGGCAGATAAAGTTTTCAGGGTCTAATTGCCAGTTGTTCGGGAGAGTATCAAGCCATTGGTTTCGGGGAAGGATGGCATTTATGGGAACTGGAGGTGAAGCTTGGGGTTGGTTTGCTGGTTTATTAGCTGCCATCTTTGAATTTCTGTAAAATCACCAAAACGTTAGTCAATCAATAGCAAACAGTTAATATTTTAACCCTAAATGATTCAGAAGATGAAGTATCATATTCATTTTCCTCCAGCAGAAACAAATCATTATATCTACAACTAAAATTTAACAGTATTTACACCTGAAATATTCAGGTATCGGGCTTCTATTGTTTCAGCTTCTTCTTTATCCATCAATTGAGAAAATTCTTGGCCCGCTCTCCATTACACGCATTTCAGCGGTAACATGTTACATTATTACGTTTGAATGTTTTTTCATTAATTATCTATTTATTTGGGCATAACTCTTCTACCCTCTTTTCTTCTTCTCAGGTTATATCAATCCCTGTTCTATCGGCTTATCCTTACATAGCAATGCTTTCAGGGCTTGCTCTTTATCTAGCTATTAATTGTGCCTCACTGCTAAGGAATGTATTATCAGTAAGTAAATACTTTGCCAGATACTTTTAACCATCTGAGAACTTTCAAATTTCGTTAGATTAATTATGTGATATGTTGTCCAGGTGTCGTTAATCACTGGAATATTCATCTTGTTGAACAATGCTGTTGTAAGTCCATATACTTTCTGGAAAGATATCCTTTTGAAATACAGTTGAAAAAAATGAGTGAGTTAAGGGTCAAAACAGGTAATTTTACTGCAGGTCATGTTAGGAGTTAAAGTTGAATTAATTATGCAACAGTAAGGAGAACTACACCAACATGTTTCAAACTTTTACCCAATTGAAATTGTATGTATGTTACTTCAAAACTTTCTTTTGTATGCATCAGTTGACCCTAAAGATTAGCTAACTGGTTATTTTCACATCACCGCCACTTCATCAACACGTTAGCATCATGTCATCAAACTGTTATGACCCCACATTGGCTAGAAGTAAATTAAGTTGGTGGCTTATAAGTCTAGCTGTCCCCTACAAGTTGGATTTTAGGGGTGAGTTCTACACCTTGGGCTTATAGCATGATATGAGCTTTTAGGGGTGAGTTGTACACCTTGTCTTGAAGGACCAGCGGCCTCGTTGGTCACGACTATGTTCCCTAAAAGCCAACTTGTAGGAGGAGGGGATGCCTGTAAGGATCGGAACACCCTCCAAGCTTAAAAGAATGCGGATAACAAACAAGACAAGCAAACACAAGATATAACGTGGTTCGGTCATCAGGGTCACGACCTACGTCCACGGGCAGGAAACCTTAGCTTCGATATTTATAACTAAACAAGTAACCCTAATTTTAATTAGGAAAACCCTAATTTACCAAAATTAGTAACCACGGCCGCCGCACACAAAAACAAACAACTTGGAGCACAAGCTGCGTGCCTTACTCCGTGGAGCAAGGGCCCATGACGTGGAGCCTTCGAGAAAAAACCCAAATTTTGTTTTTCCGATGTGCCCACGCCGAGCACCTTGTTTTTTCAGTTTCAAATATCTACCAAGCTACTTCAAGTCATATCCTAACAATCTCTCTCTTGACTTGAACTCTCTTCGACCAGTCAACCGAGATTATCAAAGAACCGTCTCTTACCTGCCAACCTCCCCGAAGGGACTACCTCCTTACACAAGCCACAAGTCTGATACCACATCACGTGATTTCACCGGAGACCAACTCCATTCGTGTCGTCTCGCCTTCGTCCGATCAGTTTTTTCGGCTCTAAGGACAATAATGCAATCTTTTTGACATCCGAAGGAACAGACACTGCTTTTGATAAAGCTTATCACCCAACTTTTTCCCACAGACCAGCAGCCGTCGTTTGATCCACCTCCCCGTACAACACCTCATCAGCCAAACACCGCAAAACCGCAAAATCTGTTTTTGCCATAATGTCTCTTTCCATTCTATATCGTATGGAAGTTTATCTTCTTCTAATGCCGCTGCATAATCTTGCTAAACCAGATGAGCCCTCATCCAGCAAAACTGTAGAACCTGCATTTGCTTGAGATCTTCAATCAACAATACGCGAGCTAAGAGAACTTAGCTCCGATACCACTTGTAAGGATTGGAACACCGAGCGTTAAAAGAATGCGGATAACAAACAAGACAAGCAAACACAAGATATAACGTGGTTCGGTCGTCAGGGTCACGACCTACGTCCACGGGCAGGAACCGGAGACTTCTTTACTATGACTAAAGTGTTTACAAGATATTAGCCCAAAGGTGCATATGAACCATAAAGGTTGAATGACAAGAAACCCTAGCTTCTAGAGAAGAGACTGTCGTGTACACCTTGTTGGATCAAGGTCATGGCCTGGGCATCTTTTTTCTTGGCTTCTCTGTTTTCGCTGGGTCCAACTATGGCAGTAACTCCCAGGTACACCACATCCCACAGGTCACGAGACCGTAAGATTGTTTTCATTCGAAGACTCCAGTGCTCATAGCCCTCTCCTTTGAAGACTGGAATGATAGGTGATGAAATATTTATGGGTGCAGTGTGATCAGCCATCGAAGGAGAACAGGGGATTTATATGGGTTATTTTAATGGGGACACAAGTAGGTAGTCAACCTGGCTCTGATACCACAAATGTTGGTATCAAAGCACTGTGCAACAGTAAATAATGAGTAAAGCAGATGAAGGAACAGGGGACTAATTTATTGCTTGAACTATTCAAGTACAGTTTATGAAAAGCAGAGAGGAGGAAGCCTTTATATAGGAAAGAGACTTCCTCAAAAAACTCAACAAACCACAAAACTCGGTCAATACTAAAGACTGTTGAACAATTATTCAAAACACATAAATAAATTAAATAAAAAATAATCCCAAACAGTCCCCATGCAAAGCTTCCAGAGAGAGAGGGAGTTTGAGTCACGTTTTAACAGATTGACGTACCTTGTCATTGTTCCCTAATGACCCAACATGCCAACACCAATTGCTACAACCACATCTTACCACCTTCGCTTATCATTTTCGTTAAGAAGCACTCACTACTGATGCTTGCCACCGTCCACTAGTACTATGGTCTGTTGGGTGATCTTGATGGGTAAATCAGGTAATGGATCTTGGGTTGTCATGGAGCGGGTTAGCGGTTCATGGGTCATCGGGTCAAAAATGGATAGTCCATGTTTGACTAGTTATTTAGCAAGAGGAAGTGGGTTTACCTTTGGGGTGATTGACCGTGAATTATGGAAGTTAAGAGGGAACATGCATGGCAATATAATATGGAGATTATGTAGTACATGTAGTACCCACGTTTCCTTGTTTAATTAGTTGCCTACTTTTCATTTTATAAGAGTCTGTAATTGTTTCCTTCATTTGGATAATTAATCAAAATGTAGACATTTTGGTTTCTCTCTCAAGCAGCCATATATGCTGCATTCTTTCTTCTGTTTTTTTCGTCTTCATGATTATTTATGAGTTTATTAGTGTGAGGTCAAAATATGCTCTTTGATATCCAACATGGTCCATCACTTCCACGATATTTTTAATTTTTTAAAATTTTCTCATTTTTACGACTAAATACACCATAAATCTATGTTTACACCTTTAACGCACAAGAGGGTAACTTGAAGTGAGAAATAAACGCATTATGACCAACTGTTTTGTGTATTGACTCTCAATTTGTTTCTTTTAGCAACAAACTTTATTATACAACAAGCTTTCAAAATCCTTATATTTGCTTCTTTCAATTTGTTTCAAAAGCTTTCAACAAGCTTCGACAATTTATTTGCAACTGGGCACTTACCCGCTACGTTATTTGTGATGATGTGTATTTGTTATCTGAATACGTGAATATGATATAATATGCGAGTACTATGTTAACTCACTAACCGTTATGATTACCCGTGTTTGTTGAATGTTTTCAGGACCGTCTCGTGTAGACAAGGGCAATGCGCCACCGGCGTGACAGATGTTTTCCGCAAACTTAATACTGTGAAATTTTATTTCAAAACAATGAATTGTTATTTGACAGTAAGTCCCGTGTGTTGGGCCGGTGATGATCTTTGAAACAAATTTTTAATATTTTATAATATAAAGTTTTAATGAATTAACGAGTTTATTATTTAAGAAAAATTAAGGCGTACACAACAATTTCTAGATATTAAAAAAAGAAGAAAAAAACAATAATAACCGGATCAAGAGGTAATTTTGTATAATGTAAGAGTCCTAAAAGTTGGTTATATAATTGGAATACAAACTAAAGTTAGTCGTATGTTGGCATTCTAGTCTGTTGTGAACACCGCGACTTTTACCCCGCCCTGAAAGGTTCCTTCTTCCGATTATGGAACTTTATTACAAAACACACACACACACACACGAGGAATGCTCTGTTTCTGTAAGTTTGATAGAAGTAGAAACCTGTCATTTTTAACTCTCTGGTTATGAATATTGACTTCCACAGGAATCCAATTATTCCAAGTGGTTTTGGCACCAACAGAATTCATAATTAAAAGTTTTATATCAATTAAAAGTTTTTAATTTACAATAACATAAAAACAATAAATTTTTAAATTCTATTTAAAACGAAAACGGATGCAAACACTAGATGTATTTAATTTTTTAAATGCATCTAATTTTTGTATCCATTAAATTAGATTGTCAAGTTTCTAACCCTGCTTTCCTAAATCAGTCTCTTGTTTCTGCCTCAATTTCGGTAAAGGTATGCATCATTGCACAACCTTGTGACTTATACGAGAGAGTTGACCTATTGACGTAATATGTATATGTTGAGAGGAGAAGAGTATACCGAAGAACACGCTTTCGGTAAATTACTTTTATGGTGTAGTCGTGTCATAAAGCTTTACTTTTAAGTTTCTATGGATGTACAAAAATATACATGTTGAGGGGGACTTTTAAGTTTTAAGACCTTGAAAACGTTTCACACTTTCACCTAACATTTTATTTCTTCACAAATTATTTATTTTTATTTTTTAAATATGCTACATTTCTTGTACGCTCCTAGCTTTTTTCAAATGATTCGTAATAGAGTGAAATGTCTTTTCCTTACCAATTAAAAAGAGGATCGAGTCCGCATATACATATATATATATATATATATATATATACATATATATATATATATATATATATATATATAATAGGATTTCACCATGCATCTTGTTTTTAGGTTCGCAATTTTCTTTGGAGTTTTGAATCTTTTTTGGTGTGATTTTTATTTTATAATTTTATAGTAATTTATGAAACCTTGAAGAAGAAAAAAGTTACGGAATTAGACGTTATTTTATGACAATTTTATTTTTAACTGATAAATAATTAGATAATCACTAAAAAAATGTGCTACTTTGGTATATATATGATGAAATTCATGTTAGAAATTAAAGTTGTCATAAAAGTAATAAGGAAATAACAATTAGCGTAATAATCAATAAATGAAAGTTAAAAATTGAATGTCAAAATATGTGTAATTTATTCTAAAAAAAATTAGGTGAGGAAAATACAACTAGTAACAGAGAAGATTTACCACTGGAAAAAGCAAATAGCCACCTACCGTTTGCGAGAAATGCCGCCATTGACCATATCTCACCTAACGCCCATTTACTATGAATTTCAATGTATTTTCTTATAAAAAATTTAAATTATTTTTATATGTCTTCAAATATTAAAAATATTTTAGTATTCTTTTAAAATGTTTAAACTTTTATTTATAAAAAAATGCTTAATTTAGAGTTTATTAAAACATTTCAATATTAAGAAACATTATCTCGAATGTATTGCGTAAATACGGCATTTAGTAATTTTATATAATTATATGTTAATGAATTAATAGATAAATTTTTTTACTATATAAATCATTTAATTAACCCTATATTAGGTATTTGAATTTGAATGAATATAGATGATAGTTTAAAATTTTTAAAATGGTATTGATGTATTAATGCTTGTAAATATATATATATATATATATATATATATATATATATATGTAATTAAGAATTTATATAAAGATATACATTGAATTCTTAATATTTATTT
>JAUEJL010067234.1:0-17223 GCA_032274825.1 Drosophyllum lusitanicum | reverse complement strand
GAAATAGTCTCAAATAAACGAGAGATAAAGCAAAGACATTCTGTGTTTGGATTTGGATAAAGCCTGTAATTCAAATCAAGTTTATTGGATTATCCTATATCTGAATTCGTGATACCCCAGGCAATAGGGTCGAATTACAGATTATGGAAAGTATATTAAACATGATCCACGAAATTATCCAAATTATTATTGTTATTCTTTACCCTGTTTCAAACCCTTTCCTCTAACACTCATGAGGACGGTTATTATCATGTGTGACTTTTTCCTTGATTGGTTGCTAAACTTATTTAGTTGCGCCTTATATTCGTAGCCATATATCCCCCTCATGAGCAAGGTCATCGTGGTTTGGGTTGTTGAGATCTTCATCACCATGAAACATCTTTCGACGCTCGGCTAGGCTAGGCGAGTTCTAAGTTCACGTTCTAGCTCGTCAAAAGGCTCAACCAATTCACTGTTGGCCCATCTAGGCATAAACTAGCTATATATGGTCTTATCATCAAACACTTGTAACATACAATTTAAAAAAATAATGTATAAAAGAATAAGAGACCACATAACATCATTGAAAAATATTCCAAATAAAGGATCAAACTACAATATACGAGCATTAGAATTAATGATCAAATAAGCGAACTTTCTCCGATAATGACGTCAAAAACCTTAATAAGTTTAGACTGAGTAGTCAAATTATAAAGAAGTAAAAACCTCAGTATTTAGACTAACCCACACGTCGGTTTTAAACTTATTACAAGTAAAAACTCAACTCAAATAACTCAAAAAAGGAACTGAGAACCCATCATTTAGTTAGTATGATAAAAGTAAGTACATAGTCCAACTCTCAGAGAAAGGTATAGCTATTTGCACCAAAACTTAACAACCAACAATCATTTGAAAATTTGTTGCTTATAATAAATCAACAACTATGAAGAATGTAAATAATAATTAAGAATATCCTAAAACTAATTTATACTAAATATTCACAAAATAAGTATTGCGTACAAGATTCATACATTTTAGACCACACATGAGTAACTTAACCAGTTTAACAAAGTCGATACCTAAGTCGTGACAGTTGTATGTTAGCTCAGTATATAATTAATCAATTACTTCTTGCTCAATCTTAATAGTTGAATAACTATATTGTCAACTTTAAATTGTAAAACCCTTGATGAACATATTTCAACTATGCCCTTAGTGGTCATTAGGAACACAACTAAATAAGTGAGGCTTTCGGACATCTACCAACTCCCAACAAACCTAATCTAATCTATTGAATATGTTGTTGATTCAAGCGTTCAAAATCTTTATTAACTTAAAAGATTTGATTATTGATCATTTAATACCATAAAAAGTTGTAATCTAAATCAACTCATAATAAAATTAACTCATATAATTACTCAAATATACAAAAGAAAGTATCACATTGGATTCACAAGCCTTCATAACAGAAAGATTCAAATTACAAATATAAAAACACCAGAATCAAAAGATATTGGACATTTTTCAAAAAAGATAAACAAGTCTAGCTTTAATAATCAAACATAAGACAATGATTCATTACCGTCATCTCGTTTTGCATATCCTAGACTTGACCTTGCCTTTGTGCTTCATTCGGAATGCGCAGTAGCTTAAACGACCGATTTCTTCTCTAAACTATCAAAGAAAAGCCTACTCGTTCATAAAATCAGTGAAACAAGCTAGAAATATCCGTCTCTCTCGAAATCTAAAAAGAAAATGAATATTTATAGTACGGAAAATTGTGCGACACACTCAAAACACATGCACGGCATGTAAAAGCCATAAGTAGAAGATAGGCGCTTTGACTTACCCAAGGCTAAAATCCTAATTTTCATGAATGTGACGTGTGTGGTGTGGAATTTGTACAGACCATTTTCTAAAATTATTCGTTTCACCCTGCTTTCGAACCAATTTCTATAAATTGCTTCATTTTAGCCTACAAAGTGAATAGAAACGAAATTTAATTAATTCTAAGCATACACACATTTGATTAGCGGAAAAGTGTGGATATCGGTTAATCTTTTATATATAAAATGAGAAATATCATTGGCCAATCGTCCACCGCTTGCTAGTGGAAACCCCAAACCCGCTACCCAACATTCTCAAAATTTTAGATGTGGTAGCAAAAAGAATGTAGATGCTCCAAGCCAGAAGGATCGAGCTGTCTAGCTAACCGGTGAGGAAGCTAGCTAAGGTTGAACACGACATGGTTGCGATTACCTACCTTGTAAATTCTATACATGTACTAGTATTTTTTGACCCATGTATCTTATCTTTTTGTAAAAAAAATTATGCTATTCCTGAATGATTGTCTTCCACATTAGAAGTATAGATAGTAGATGAAAAGTATGTTTTTGTATTGGAAATCTATCGTGTAAATGTACTAGAGGTAGATTCAGTTGAAATGAAAATTAACATGATCCATGCTCATGTTGTCGGTACAGATTGGATGGGTCGTCACCAAGCTATCACTCTTTACAGTCGGAAACTCATTCAAGTTCGAACCCCAAGTGAGAAGAGTTGTATATTCTTGGAGATAAAAAAGGAAGAATTTTCCCTGTCTTCAATATCTAAATTCAAAAAGTATCTAATACGTAAGTTTCAAGCTTTCTTTGCCTACTTGCTATATACGATGTAAGAAAAGAGGATTCTTTCCAATGTTCTTGAAGACTTGGTCTTAAAAAAATCTAAGATGCTTCCCGACGAAGCAAACCAATCTTGGCATACCCATGCCGCAAAAGAGAGAAAGACACTGCAAGGAGAGATGGTGTGACGAACTGAGTGAAGCAATGGTCAAATTTTCTGACTTTTTTAAAACCTTTATCCTTCCCGCAACTTTATATTAAAGGGTTTACTTCTTCAAAACGTATTAAACTATACCCCAAATATTAATGTATGTATCCATCTTCCAAAGATGTTATTGTGTGTATTGAACTTTCAATTTGTTATTATTGTACGTATTTTGGTTACCTAAAAATGCAAAAAAAGTATAAGTTTAGTACATACAATTAATAGGAAGTTTAATACACACAATAACACATTTTTTGAAAGTTTAATACACACAATAATATTTTTGGAAGGTGGATACACACATTAATATTTGGGGTATAGTTTAATACATTTTGAAGAAGTAAACCCTTAAAGAAAATCAAATAAAAAATCTGCATCAAAATGTCCAAAGTCTATATGTAATGTGTATATATATTCTCCTATTATTCCAAGACTTAAGAGGTCCTCTCTCAATAAGGTTTGGACTTGAGATACAAGCTTGGGCCTTAGCCATGAAAGGCCCATAAAATATTAAGCCCACAAGCATTTTGCTCCAAATTTTTTAGCTTATATGTAGTTATTTAATTTCAGTTTATACATCTCAAGATCTTGAATATCTAGAACTTTACCATATATGCTTACAATCTTATTTAACAAATTAGTACTTCTTGATCGCCAATGTGGGCAAACCATTCACTTTTAGCCAAGCCAATGTTCATATTTTCATGACTTAATCTAATATGAACCTTAATAAAACCACTAAGCCAAGGCATTATTCAACAACCAATGTCTTAGGATTAAGACGTTTTTCACTAGGACAAAAGGAATTCCTGGTTGTCAAGACGTTATATCTTTCTTATACATCGAGTTGCGTAGCTCGCTCATAAGTCCAATTATTTTAGATATGTTGTCTCGTACCAACACAATATTTTACAAATCCAAAACATGTATAAGTTTTAAAATAGATAGCATTTACTAAACAAAGAATGCATCTTTCCATGAGGTATTTCTCATGGGACAATCTCACAATGTTTGGTTTTAATAAGAAAGATTTAATGTATGATTCTTAATTAGGTCAAAGTTTCATAATGACTTGTAAAAAAGCATGCATTTCATTAACAATGATTGTAATTCCTTATTTTTTATAGATGGCTTAAAAGATCTTCAAGCATGATTATTCATAAAGACAACAACAACAAAAAAAAAAACCATCAAACACAATGACTTGTGGTTAGAGATCATTAAGATTGGTTCACAATCGCAAGTAGTCCGAGAACAAACTCACGAGTGTTTGGCATTACGATTTGAAAAAAAATTATGCGTTTTAAGTAAAGAGAATAAGCTAATTGGATTCAATTATGCTACTTCATATCTCAATAATTAGATAATTGGTTTTTTAGTATTTAGCAAAGTAGATTAATTGATATTTATAATAACACAACTCTAAACTATTATTTGCGATTTAAATCACTATAATCGGATAACCAGTTTCCAAACATAATCTCAAACACCTACTTAAAATCAAATAGAAATTAAAACCAAAAATCTATGAAACTAATGGTCAAATAGAAACTAAACCAAGTATGAAAAGTATGAAAGTAAACTACATCTATGAAACAAATCTAACTAATGGTCAAATAGAAATTAAAACCAAGTATGAAACTAAACTACATCTATGAGAGAGGCCGACTGTTCATATTTATTTGCTCTTAAATGTTAATCCAAAAATCTAGAATTTGCAGGGAGATTGAATCCGAACTCCATAGCTGGTGGTATTTTACCTATTATAAATAATGAAAAATTTATAGAAAATATAAACAAAAAAGAAAATTGTAGATGTTTTTCAACATGGCTCTCTCTCTTTATTTTTTCAATTTTTAACTGTTTAATTGGGTAGTGGAATTAGGTATTGTGAGTTACGGTGGAAGTGATGGTCATTAGTCAAATAATTGAAGGTTTCAGTTGATAAAAGGAGTCCATTTGATTAGTCATCGCCGCTTTGCCACACCACCACGACATGGGTGGCGGCTATGCGTGGAGATTGCAACGTGAGGTGAGAGATGGTGGACCTTTTGTTTGGTTAGTTGGGTAAGTTAAACAGGAATGATGACTGTTCGTCGGCAAGAAAAACAATATATTATTCCTCATGGAAGATGATTGTGATTGTGTGTAATATCGTCAGGACAAGATGAGCTGCTTGTGTAATCTCAAAGTGATCTGTCTATGAGATTGCGACTTCACAAACACTCACATACCAATGTCGAATGACCTATCACTTATTCCTTTATCTGTAACGGCCTACATTCTATCTTGCGCCGTTTTAAGTGAAACTTAAGCAAGACAACCACACTTTCTCTAGCAACTAAAGATCTATCCACCATGCCCACCATAGAATCACCCGATATAAGCAAAAGATGAGTAGTAGGTGGCTGCCCATACATAACCTCAAACGGGGTGGTTTGAATGGAAGTATGGAACATGGTATTATACCAAAACTCCATCAGAGACAACCATTGTACCCATTGGTGAGTATGCTCACTAGTCGTAAATTGTAGATAACACTCTATACTTTTATTCATAATTTCAGTTTGAACATCCGTATGTGGATGGTACGAAGTTGATACCTGCAATTTAACACCCAGTCTCAAAAAGATTTCCTTCCAAAACATGCCAAAAAAATTCCGATCTCTATCGCTTGTAATAGTCTTGGGAAGGCCATGTATGTTGTAAATATAATCCAAGAAAAGCTGAGCTACCTGACTTGCACCAAAGGGATGGCTCAAAGAAATGAAATGTGCATATTTACTTATTAACCTGTCCACCACTATCATTATCACTGTTTTCCCTTGAGATTTCGGAAGACTTTAATGAAATCCATTGAAATGTCTGCTTACACATGTTGGGGAACAAGCAAAGGTTGAAGTAAGCCTAGATATGCAGCTAAATCAGGCTTCTTTCTTAAGCAGATTGTACATTCTCGAACCCAGTCCTTCACATGTCTATTTAATCCCTTCCAATATAATAATGAACTTAAACACTTAATAATGGCATTCATACCTGAGTGACCACCCAACGATTCTTCATGACAAGTATAGAATAATTTCTTCTTCAAATTAAAGTCACATCTTGACCCACAAAGACCTTTCCTTATCTGCGCAGCAGTCCATTAGCCCACTCATACTTAGTATCGTGTGTAGTGGCTTGTTGTAACTTCTGCAATAGGTGTTTTACATAAGCATCTCCCACATATCTGGCTTCAATATCCTTTAATAACGAGTTCGAGATAGTGGCAGCTTGTTGAAATTTCTGCAATAGGTGTTGTACACAAGGAGTATTTAACCTCGGATTCATACAATACTTAATGTTGAAATAATCGGTACATATTTTGAAATGGCAATCCAACAAGTAACCTCTGCATTTGTCTAAAGCATGTTTAACTACCCAAAGTTCCTTCTCATATGCTAACAAATGCTTATGGTTTTGTGATAAAGTTTTGCTCAAATAAGCAATGGGATGGCCTTCTTGCAATAAGAGATCCCCCATTGAACATTGAGCATGTTCATTCCATGTAAAAGTATCTTTCTTTAATAACTCTAATAAGGGCTTTCTTATAACTCTAATAAGCGCTTGTTTATAATAGCATAATTCCTTATAAATCTTTGTAATAACCCGTTAAACCTAAAAACCCACGTAGCTGATTGATGTGCGTTTTACGTATCAGTTTTAAATTTATAAATCCGAGTTATTTAGTACCAAAACGACACAAATAGGCAAGAGGACCTAATTGATTTTTTAAGTATAGTTAAATAAGTATGGATGTCGATCCCAAGAGGAACGGATATTATTCTGATTTTATTCTATTAATTAAGTATTAAACTAATTAAAACACTAAAACCAAATAAAAAACAAACAAAACAATAAAAGGGGGAATTTTGGAACTTCGGCACTTTAAAACCAACTACCAACTAAATTAAACATTAAACTACTAGAAAACACCAAAAGAAATTCAATGAAAGCAAAAGGTAACCAACTTTATTTGATTTAAACTATAGAATGAAGATTTTCCTCCCTAGATTTGATTTTACCATTTTCAAGTTAAATGATTTCGATTAAACTTGTGTAATGGATTACTAATTACCATATACCGATTTCTAATGTGGGTAGACTGTTAGTCAGATTATCTAACCCTATAATCATGCAATTTATCAACCCTACGGTCAATAAGTCAATTTAAAGCACAATTAGTCTTTTAGGTTCGAATCAAGAAAGACTCAATCTTTAACGATTGTTTAAGTTAAAAACTCATTCAATTAGCACACAAAGGTCATTATATGCAATTACACACACATTAAAGTTTCTATTTTAGTAGTTTAACCCTAGGATTGACCAATCACTAGTCTAAATTATCTATTGGTCCTAGATAATCAAGATTCAAATCTCACAAATAGATTGGTCCTCTAATTTATGAAACTCAGTCTGTAAACACTAAAAACAGATCCTAAAACACATGTGGATCTTTGATTAAGTAATACATGATAAATATATGGTAAAAAGTATCCTACTTTATTGAAATCAAACAACTTTCATGAGGTTTATCTCCTCTAGGGAGGAAAATAGAAAACTCAGCCTATCATAAGCATTCTAGAACACTGGAATTCATAAATAAACATTAATAACAGAAAAAGGAATGAAAAACCGATGAGAAGAATGATGCAAGCCTTGAATTCTTCGATCTTTAAGCCATGATCTTCAAAATTGAGCTCCAATCTGCCTTGAACCGTCTCTAGAATATTTTTAGAGGTTGAATGTGTGTAAAAGTCGGGTAGAGAACCCCTCAACCGATCTGGGATTGGGTTTATATAGATAGGAAAAATTAGGGACATTGCGCCGCGATCATATATTGGTCGCGTCGCGATCCTTGGAGTCATTGCTTTATCATGATTCTTTTAAACTTTGAAACCGGCGTAATCCACTAGGTCGCGGCGCGATCCCAATACGATTGCGTCGCAATCCTTATCTGTCACGCGATAGACATCACTTTTGAATCATCGACCGGGCGCAATCTTATCCACGGACGCGGCGCGATCCTTCATTGATTGCGTCGCGATCTTCAAATTTCTGAATTCTTTTATTTCTTTTTTCTTTATCTTTTTTCTTTATCTTTCTTCTTCATTTCTTCTATTCTTTTTTCCTCATTTCTTCTTGATTTCTCTCAATAAAGCTTCAAATAAACTCATCTTCCGCCTTTTAGCCTGAAAAAGATAAACACAGGTAAAAAGCACTTTTTTGAACTATTTCACATAATATTCAGATAAAATCAAATAGATATCGCGTGAAATATATATCTAATAAATGTGATATCACTGCTCGAGTGTTTTAGGTCCTGGCTATTCTTTCATGCATTGAATCTTAGCTGGATCAGTTGCAACAACCTCTTTCGAGATCATATATCCCAAGTATTGAACTTGAGAAACACCGAAAAAACACGTTTACTTAACTTTGCAAAGTTTGTATGTTTCCTTGACGTTTACAACACCGTTTTTAAGTGAAACACATGGCCACAAAGTGAAACACCAATATATCATTGAACAAAATCAAAGTGAGTTTTATGAGAAATGGTCCAAAGACTTTATTCCTAAGTGTTTAGTGTTAGAAATTGTGTGCACAACAGCTATATGATTCTCACAACCAATATTATAGGGCACTAAAAGGTCACAACTATGAATGCTATAGTGAGGTTTTACAAAATCAAAAGTTTAAGTAAATTAAGGGCTTTAATTTACTAGTTATTTTTTGGAATGGTTTATTAATTATGTGTATTTATTTTGGGATTAAAATAAATATATATGATTTAAGGTTATTACAAACTAATTAACTGCGAATTTTCAGATTTATAATTTTTAAATAAAGGGGGCCGAAAATTTGAATAATTTAACCAATTAATTTCAAGATTTCAAATAATTTGGATAAAAGGTATTTATCTTAATTATTTAAATAACATGACTTATCCATTAAGTTAAAGGTTTGGATAAATACAAATTCTATTATTTTAACATGAGTTATGTTCTTATTAGAATAGGTTTCCTAAGCCAATAAATAAGGGCTTTAGGTTAAAGAGATTTCAGTTGTTACAAAACGAAAAATGAAAACTCTATACTCTCTCCTTCTTTGCGCCAAAATCATGAAGCAAAACCAGGTTTTAGGTTTTGTGATTTTCAGCCAAGTATAATCAATCCAAGGTTCAGGTTTGATCGTTGATTGCGGTTCCGGCTAGTAGAAGTGCTTGTTTGTGACCTCACAGTTAGGTAATATTTCTAAACCTTCTTGTAGATATCTTTTTGTCCTTGAGGTATGATTTGAAAATTAGATCTACTTTTAGGTTAGATGGATTTAATTATTAAAAGTATGTTTTTGCTTTCACTAATTAAATCTGTAATACCTGTTTCCCAAATCTGTATTTAAGTATAATATTATTGTTACTATGAATGAGGTTCATTGGAATTACTTTTATGAGTAATTAATTGGAGTTGTCACTTTTGGGCCCAATGGTTGTTAACCTTAATAAAGAATGTGATAAGGCTTGTTGGACTTATTTGGCTTGGGCCTGGGGCCTAAGGGAAGGGTATAAACACCCTAATTAGGGCACAACCCCCAAAGAAGGATTCACTTACTGTTGCATTAGAGAGAAAGTGTGTGTGTTTGTGCCTTGTGGCTGCCTAGAAGAAGGAAAAAAACTCAAGTTGGGCTTCATCAATTGCTTCAAGTCGTTTGAGAAACTACCGGTAAGTAATCCTTACACTACAACAACTGAATTCTTGCTGAAAACATCATGATTTTTTAGGGGTTTTGAGGTTGTTCTTGAGTCAGAACCAGCAGAGTGCTAGGTTAGAATTATTAACATTTTAAAAGCCGATATTCTTCAAATTAAATAAGTGGAATGTACCTAGGGGATGTTAGAAATCCATAACAACTCGAATTTCAACAATTGGTTAAGGTTTAAATATGTTTTAAATCACATTTTTGGTTGGTGGTTACCGTCGGAACGACCGAAAATGAAACAGGGCTTAAGGACCTCAAAACTTGATATTAATCCAATTAAACCTGAAGGATACTCTTAATGAATGTTAGGAATCATCTTCGAATGGGAATTTGTGTTTTTAGAAATTCTGGGATTTAAAACCAAGAACAAAGTGTTGACAGAATTCGGTGAGTGACCGAATTTGGTACTGGACCAATTTCTTCCAAGTGTTGACGAATTCGGGAGATGACCGAATTCGGTCGTGAACCGAAATCAGCTAAGTAACGACCGGATTTGGTTGGTGACCGAATTTGGTAGTGGATCATTTTTGGCTAAGTGTGACCGAATTCCAACGGGGGGATGGGCGACCGAATTCGGTGGTGTTGCCTAAATTCTCTAAGTGTTGATCGAATTTCAAGGTAGTGTTCGTGGGCAATCTATATAGTCCTAGTTATATTAATATATGTTGGGGTTGGTACACCGTATTAATTCAGTAGGACTTGTGTGTAGGTTCCTGCTGTCGGAATTGTTAACTATACAACTCTGTAATCTTCCATTACTTATACGATCATATGAGTTATCACTAACTTACTCATTATATTGTGATGATGTACTATGCTATGTGTTATGTTATGCGCAGCCGGGCGCTAGTTATTTATGTGCAGCTGAGCACTTACACGCCTATGTGGCGTTGATGTTGATGTGATGTAGTTTTTACCTCAATACGTGCTATCCAGTATAATGTGCAATTAGTGTGTTAGTTCACTAAGCTTTATGCTTACCCGTGTGTAATTAATGTTTTCAGAACCGTCTCGAGCAGACAAGGGCAAGGCTCCGGCATGACATCAATTTACTCCACAATTAATTAATTTCTCTGGTAATTTAATTTAAGACAATGCTATACTTTTAACCGTAAGTCCCCCGTGTTGGGCAGGTGACAGTTAAGATACAATTTTAAATATTTACCGGTTCTAAGCTTTAATGAAGCAAAGGAATTATTATTTTACTATTACAAAAAAAAATTGGGGCGTTACAAAATCTGATAATTTTGTATATAAAGTTTTAAACTTTTTTATGGTTTTTGAAAAATCAAGTAACAAGATTAAAACTTTATATTTAATCTGGCTCCGAAAACCCAACACTTAGAATCTTGATGGAGCTTTTGTTAGCCCAAAAGGCATAACAAGAAACGCATAAGGCCCGTGATGATTTCGAAAAGCTGTTTTTGGTATGTCCTCTTCACACATCTGTATTAATTTGTTGATATCCCGACTATAAATCCAATTTAGATAACACCACCGCTCCACTTAATTCATCAATCAATTCTTCTATTAGTGGAATAGGAAATTTATCTTTAATCATGTTTTTATTCAATTCTCTATATTCTACACACATACGCGACGATCCGTCTTTCTTTTTCACCGTCAAACCGTGTATCATGAGCCATAAGCTTGTTATGACCATTGCTTCAAATTCATTATATGAACGTGAAGGCTCACCTCGTAATACAGGTGACGAGCCAAAAGCTTGTGAACACCTTTCTTATTATTATTTTTCTTTCTCAAAGGTAATATAAATATGAAATTGGTGCTCATGTGACGATTAGTGATAAGTGTTATGAATGCAGGTGGTTATTAATGAGTTAGTGATGTTAATGTGATGGTTAGTGATGAGTGTTATAACTATGTTTGAATTAGCTTATCATAAAGTTCACATGTATTTTAAACTTATATTTGGACGATTCCATTATGTCACATTTGCTAAATTTTGAACATGTTACTGTTGTTAAAGATTAAAATTATTTAAAAACATCAAAGTCGTCGTTTTGATGTAATTGACACCAAGTTCTAAGAAACAAAAACTATTTTTTCATAAAATTAAATAAAGACTAAGATCATAATTAGAATAACAGATATCTGGTATACCCGATTACTTGTAAACCCGCCGGTTTTTTAGTAACCGGGTATGTGATGGGACAGGGTATAAGACATGATTTATGAGATAAGAATCACATATACCCGTTCCATATTCGTTCAATAGGACTAGGTTATTTTGTAAGTGTTTCAAGTCGTAAATCGTAACTCCCTTAGCTACCAATGACCCCTCAATCCTATCACGTGTCTTGATTACAAAACAGGAGAGGTCAAGGGTTGAATCCCACATAGGAGAGGTATAGGTATAGGGTTCTAATCCATAGAGATTTCTAACTACATTTAAATACCAGCGGATTCTTGTTTCTTTGATTGTTCTTGAAGTGAATGAAATACAGATTGTGCTTGCGATTGACCTCCAACTGTTTGATTAAATTTCTGAATGAATGTATTAATTTGATGGTTTTCAAGATCTGAATTCTTATTTAGGTGCATCGTACAGTAACGTGTTTAACCGATTAGCCAAACAAATGAAGCTTCTAATTGTCGATATTTGATTGAGAAAGCTGGTGTTTTTTATTGCAAATCAAGAATGTATCTCTGATTTTGGAATTTGGTACCTGTTATTGAACCTGCAACTGGAGTGTTGTGATGTTCAGGTAATATGGCAGCATTAGTTTACTTTATATATTTGATCAAAAAATGTTTACCGTAGATTATAAGTGGACCTTCAATTGTGAAGCTTATTAAGCTTATAGAAACTTTTTGTTTCGTCGCTATTTCTGACTTCAATTATCATCTTATTAAGCTAAGCTTATACTAATTTTAATATATATGGGAAATCAAAACAGATAGTTTTAAATATCAAAATTCACAGTTTGGAGAATCAATGCCCTGATTTTCAAGACGATAAAGAAGATGATACTCATCTTGGGTCAAAAGCAAGGTGATTTTTGGTTTCTTTATCAATGTTTTCCTCTTCATTGTATGACCGATAACACGCAAAATGAATGCTAGAGCTAAACTGATCAATCATCATGACAAGTTTGTTGCTCTACTTGTACCTGATTTTTTCCCCTTCCATAGAGAATACAAGACAGCTATTACAGTTAATGATCCTGCCCCAACTGCCAATCATACCCGTTACTAGATGTATCAGAACTTTGTGCAGATGGGGGTACAGGTACAACTGAAGTGGTGCAAGTTGTGGTCAATGGAAACCCACACAATCTCTTGTTTCCTAAATAGGAATTATTGTCAAATGTCTGAAACTGGGGCCTGTTGGAATTTTTCCTTCTAATTGATTGTATGACAGATTAAAGGCAGAAAGGAATGGAAGGGTTGTGAGTTTATATGGGATATCTCCAGCCAATTTGTTTGATGACATATCTAATGCTTCTAGCTGACTCAGATTTCCCATAGATGGTGGGATTGAGCCTTTGAACTGATTATGTGAGACATTGAGAAGATACAGTGCTTTCAGAAGTCCAATTGTGCTTGGTATTTCCCCTGAAAATTGATTATTTGAGATATCAATGGATGTGAAAATTGTCAAAATCTTGACTAGCTCTAACTCAAGACCTTTGACTGTTACCATAACTGAATCTTGATAGTAGAGTTCACTAAGCAGCAAGACCGTAAAGCTGAGGTGCTTCTTACTTGATTGTTCTCCATTCATATCAGTCATCATAAACCCCATTGCCAGAAAAAATCTGTGGGCACAGCACCGCTGAAACTATGGTCAGCCACGTTGTGTGCTTTTATTGTCAATTCTGGCCAACTTTAATTTAATTGATCTCCATGCCGTGCACACATGCCCCACGACGTGTGCATGGTACATACGGCCCATTAAATGTCTATTTAATATCAACTTTAGGTCACGAAACATATAATAGATATCAATTTTAGAGAATAGGCAGTCGGCGACAGAGGAGAAGCAACTATATGAAGATCACGACTTCTTGCATTCATTGAGTTATCTATTATCTGTAAGAATTCCAATGATTACATTTAGTTTCTTTTTTGATTTATCTGTGATTTCTAGTATGATTATGGGCTGAGTTTCTTTGTATTTACCGTGATGAAGTGTAATACCTCAAATTCATAAAACTGATATTTGAATAAAAGAGTCATTTAAATATTCACATATAGTTGGAAAACAAGCGGAAGCACATTCTAATATAAAAACCAACTAACCAAGTTTGTTCGAAAGATATACACATATGTATGACCGAAGTCTACTACAAAGGTTTATCTATTACACAACAAGACATTAAAAGTTTTCAAAAGATTTATAAAACAGTGGTCAAACAGGAACTTTGCCCTTGCCTTTGTTGCGCCCTGCAAAACATTTAAAACAGTATCTGATAAGTTAGGAGAGCTTAGTGAGTATGCAAAACTGTAAATTATAAAAACACATGTATAAATCATACAGAAATATCACACTTATAAACATAGGCCACAACACTGTGGTATTTTAGCATTACCATACGAGGCTGGATGCTAATCTGAGCTCTACCACAAAAAGTAGTATGCTTTTTAATTATTTAAATGACATATGAGTATCATGCTTCTATGTAACATTACACATTGTGCACATATGAAAAAGAGTTTAGTAAACTCACCTTATAACCAGTTAAAGCAAATAACAACATAAGACTTGATAAGGTATCCAATCACGATCCTATATATTAAAATAATAGAATATTACAAACTGTACAAACTGATCTGCTGCAGAGGCCTATATGGGCCGTGTATCCTATACATCACACAACCACACACATGGCTGCATGGCCTGTGTTGACAAAAACTACCACATGGGCCGTGTTTCTTTACACAGGCCGTGTGCCCTTTATATTACATAACCATGTAAGACTACATGGCATGTCACTGCCCTAGGTTACTGCACGGGCCGTGTTAATATACATGGGCCAAGATACACGCCCTCCCAATTTCTACACAGGCCGTGTAGTTACTGACTCAGCAGACTGTGTTCCTTTACAGACACTGTTTTGACCAAAATTTGACCCAAAGTCGATTCTAATAATTTATGGGTGTTTTCCTACACCCCATACAGTGAATAACATCAATATAAACAACCAAAAACATAATTTACACACTATGATCATTGATTCAAACATTTCAATCACTTTTGACCCATTTAAACTTTAAATTCTATCCATATCTACATCTTCATAATTTTAATATTAAATTTAAATTATATTCTTATAAATGTTAATCCCACAATTTTATATATATACACAAACACACGTAGATATCACGTTTTATATGACTATGATTTGTTTCATGAAATAAGTATTCAATTGATATTATATTAATATAAATAATATATTATATTTGTTACATAGATATACACATCTAAAATAATGTAAACATACGTTATTTTTTTATTGCATTCTACTCTCATGTGTGTTATCGATCTTCATCGTGGCAATAAACACAAAATTCAATAATATTTATAATTTTTCTTAGAATACTGGTTTTCTATAATGGGCAGTTATAAGTTGTTATATCTCGTGTCACACGTTAAAAGGGATTGAGAGTACTTATAATTGACGATGATCGTATACAGACTTTCAAAAACTATGATCGTATACACAATTTTGATTTCCTCTGTAATATAAATACTATTCATCATAATTTACGTTCGTTACTATTTTACATCAAATGTTTCTCATCTCCCGTGTAGTACACGAATTCTCTAATATAAACATTTTTTTAATTACGTTAGTTACTATTTTGTATCATTTATTTCTCCTAACCCGTGTAGTACACGGATCACTTATCTAGTACGTAATAAAACATGTAAATAATTATTCTTGAAAAATTTATTTATAATGTTATTTAAAACACATGTAAGTAATTGTTCTCGAAAATTTATTATATAATGATATTAAAACAACTAAATCTATCGTTAATCAAAGAAATAAATTAAATCTTCTCTTTAGAGCTAATGTTACCGATAAAAACATAAGTTGTTATAAAAAAGAGATGTTCAAAAGAGAGAGAAACTTATGGTGCCTTTGATATAAAGAATGAAATTATAGAGAATAGAACTACAGAGAAAGTGAGTTAATGTAAAAAAATGGAAATTGATTCTTATGTTTGCTATGAATAAAGAAATTAAACTAAGAAATGCTTGAGAACAATGATCGTTGCCGGTTAGAGATCGCAAGGATTGAATGCAACATCGCGGTGGTTTTCAAAAGCTGAATCTTCATTAGTTGCATCGTAGAGTAACATGTTTAACGGCGTGGGTGGTTGTTGTGCGTGGAGATCGCAACACAGTGAAGCCTGGGTGGGGAGAGAGCTAGACGGGCAACCTTTGTTATTAGCTTATCTAGAGAGCTTATTAGGAAATAAGTGTTTGTCTTAACTTATAAGTTTATGTTTATTAGCTTATTAAGACCTTAATAAGCCAATTAAAAGATCTTATTAAGAGATTTTTAGCTTATTAACCTAGATTTACTTAATTAACCCTCGTAATTCTCTTTTTTCATCCTCAATATTAAGTAGTTTAAACACTTTAATAAGTAAGCATATTTTTCTTCTGATAATTTCCCTCTATTTGTAAATAATTATCCAAACACCATCTCAGCTAATAAGCTTAAGCTTAAAATATAAGCTAACCCGAAAACCCTCACAATTGCGATTGCCCTCCAAGTGTTTGATGAAATTTCTGAATGAATGTAACAATGTGATCGTTCTCAAAATCTGAATTCTTATTTAGGTGCATCATACAGTAACGGATTAGCCAAACAAATGGAGCTTTTAATTTATTCGCTTTTTCTGACTTCAAGACTTCACAATCTGATTCTATATACTAATTTAAATATATGGGAAATCAAAACAGATTATTTTAGATATCAAAACTCACAGTTTGGAGAATCAAGTCCATGATTTTCAAGACGATGAAACTGATGATACTCGTCTCGGGTTAAAAGCAAGGTGCTTTTTGGTTTCTTTATCAATGCTGTCCTCTTCATTGTATGACGAATAACATACAAAATGAACGACAGAGCTAAACTGATCAATCGTCATGACGAGTTTGTTGCTCTACTTGTACCTGAATTTTTTCCCTTCCATAGAGAATACAAGATCGCTATTACAGTTAACGATCCTGCCCCAACCGTCATCCCATGGAATATGGACTGCCAATCGTACCCATTACTAGATGTATAAGAACTTGGTGCAGATGGGGATACAGGTACAACCGAAGTGGTGCAAGTTTTGGTCAATGGAAACCCACACAGTCTCTTGTTTCCTAAATAGGAATTACTCTCAAAGATCTGAAACTGGGAGTCTGCTGGGATTCTTCCTTCCAGTTGATTGTATGACAGATTAAGGGCTGAAAGGAATGGAAGGTTTGTGAGTGTATATGGGATCTGTCCAGTTAAATTGTTTGATGACATATCTAATGATTCTAGCTGACTCAGATTTCCAATAGACAAAGGGATCGAGCCTGTGAACCCGTTATGTGATACATTGAGAAGATACAGTGCTTGAAGTCGGCCAATTGTCTTCGGT
>JAUEJL010067223.1:0-17224 GCA_032274825.1 Drosophyllum lusitanicum | reverse complement strand
GAGATTGAGTGTGGCAAGGTGCATGTAAGAAATTCATGGGTGGGCAATCCAATTGAAGGAGAGGGTATTGGACGGCTAAGATTGGTTCTCGTGGTTCTCGCAATAGAAACGTTTCTCAAATGAACTTTTCCATAACTTCCATAGTATACAACAAGTTGCATACAATGTGAGAATTATGAAAGTTGGTTGTATTATTTTTTAAAAAGTAAAATTAATTGTTATAATGATAACTAAGATAAAATTTATTGTGTTTTAATGCAATTTGCTATATATATACACACGGAACATATATAAGAACTGTTACCCAAACGTAACAACTCGATATATCATTTAGCATCCCTTTTCGTACATAACATGCAAATAGAAAAATATATTTGGCATTTACATAAAAATACTAAATATTGTTTGTGCAAGTACTAATTAAGGCAAATAAATTAAAGTTTCGTTAATAAACAGCTCATTAATTTTTTTCTTTAATTTGTTTGCGGTCAATATAAATCCACAAAAAAATATATATTAATTTCAGGCAATATATTCATATCTCACGACACGACTGCCACAAATATATCTACATCGCCAGTTTAATTAATGCTTAAACATTCATTCATTCTTGTCATATAAAACTGATGACTTGAATTTCGTTAAAAACTAATCAATCAGAATCTTTTTAATCTTGAAAGATTAGTTTTGCTTTTCTTTCCCAAATTAGATACATAAAAAGGGGTGTTTGGCTTCGCGTTTGGAAACTGGTTATCTAATTATTATGATTTGAATCGTAAATAAAGTTTAGAGTGTTTGGGGTTCGGTTTTAGAAACAAATTATCTACGTTTTGAATGCTACAAAATTCAGTTTTGGAGAATATACTTTGAGGTTACGTTTTGAAACGGATTATTGGCAATTTACATTAAAAAAACAATTAATATACTTTGTTGAAGTTTTAAAAAACTGATTATCTAATTATTACAATATGAAGCAACATATTAAACCCAAACATTATTATTCTATAGTATGTTCTATTTTCAAAACGCAATCCAAACACCCCCTATGTTTATACCACCAATTTCCGAAATGCATGTTGTGCTGTTGAAAATAATTGTACTTTTTTCAAGTTGATTATGCAGATTGTTTAAAGGATTAAGTTTATGAAAACGTTTTCAATTTTAATTATCTATACTACTTTATAACCATACACCATTCTCCCTCATCATCAATTTTAAGAGTTCTTAATTTCTAATCAATACTACATCCTAACCATCCATTTTATTATTAATTACATTCATCTAATTATTAACCTTTTAAACTAGATTAAAATTTTCTAAAAAATGAAGCTAATTTTCTATTTGGTATGCATATCATTCTAAAAATAGATTAAAATATATGTTAAATTTATTATGCACAATTAAAGTTATCTATTATAAAAAACCAATTTTCCATATTGAATTAATCCAATTAATTTCATGCTTTATAAAACATTTAATTTCATAACTTTTTAAACTTTTAAAACAAATTATCATCTTAGAGAATCAAGATAATAATTACTAAAGAGAAGTTAAAAAAGTTTTTGTTAAGATTATATGTACAACACTAATTTTAATGTAAAAATATAATGTGGTTTTTAATTTATGTTCGTCAGAGGTAGAGAGAGGGGCGGATCGAGATGCTGACGATGGTGGTTGTATTACAGTGACTGTAGTCATTGGGTTTGACAGGAAATGGGTTTGGATTTTTTTTTATTTTTTATTTACATAATAATAATAATATTTAATCTGTAGTTAATAAATAAAACTCAAAATAAATGAATAAATTAATAAGAAAAGGATAGTTTTGTTTTTTCAAGTGACTAGAGACCGTATATGAAACAAAATCCAAACAATAGGAATTTCGGTATAATAAATGAAGTTCAGAAATGTTAGTATAATCATGACAAAGCACATGAACCAAACAAATAATTATCCAAGTTTTTAAGAGCAAAAGCTTATTATCTTCAAATTTCAACATCTAAAATGTCGTGTATTTGTACTATCTTATATTGCTTTAAGTTAATATGAACATCTAAGTTAATATTGCTTTAAGTTAATATGTATAAATAACATTACTATACTAGTACACTATTAAATTTTAAATTTCATAACCTGATTGAATAGTACTACTTATATTCATTACTTATTACTGTCAGACACCATTTACAACTATCATTGTCTCATCCGTTCTCTCCATCACTAGCCACCATAAAAAGCTCGCCACCATATAATTTCACTATAGTCTCTCTTTAAATGCCGCCGCATAACGCGGACACCCTACTAATATATATTTAACTTTAAAACTGATTTCTTATTGTATCCAACTCACCAATAAAAGACTTTTATTAAAAGTGGTAACATTCCAAATTGTTTATCCTTTTATAATAGAGCTTATTCACCAAAATGTGTTCAATTTGTCACGTTTTACTATTGTGTGTATCGAATTTTAAAAATATCTATTGTGTATGTAAAACTTTTAATTTGTTGCTATTGTATATATCTTGGGTACATAAAAAAGAAAAAAAATTATAAGTTTAGTATATAGAATGAAAATTTAATACATACAATAACGACAAATTAAATGTTCGATACACACAATAGAAAATTTTAAAGTCTGACACAATAGCAAAAGGTGACAAGTTGGGTATATTTTGGTGAACTAAACCCTTTATAATATGAATTTCAACAAAATATAATAGAACTATTGAGTCTGATTATTCTACTAGATTAAATTTTCATGTAATACACACGTTATTTTTTAAAAACGACAAATATTAAACATTAGTAAAAAGATACTAAATTATTATAAAACACAAAAAAAAGTAAGACTTTAAAAAGATGGTCATAAACAACGTCAACACTAGTGGAGCATCGACGCAAGGGAAAGGCAAACATGACGGCAGATTTATGGTATCATGATACGAAGAAATGTGATTGTTACAATTAGGAGAAATAATGTCAACTTTTTATTGGTTATAATTAAAAGAAAATTAAAAAATTAAAAAATATTTTAAATGATAAAACTAAATATTTGGTTAAATATAATATTTTAAAATGTTATAAAGCGTAAATATAATAATTTTAAATTAGAGTAAGCAAAAACGATATTTCAAAGTTAACAAAGATTATATATGAAATACTTTCTAATAATTTTAATTTATACTAAATCAAATCCCAAACGCTTCCTAGTGGTTTATAATAATGGAAATTAGCCTATCACATTTCTATACTCATTATAAAAATTTAGACCAAAACAAAGTGAATTTGACTTATTTGCTTCTAAGACGTCTTCCCAATCTCATTGAAAGTGCAAAACATATCGACAAGCAAATTATACTCCATCAGAATGCAACTAAAAACTACTTAATTAATTCCCTCCCTAATCTCACAACAATAATTAATTAATTAAATTCATAATAATAATTAATTTTTATTTTTTTCCACCGTAGAGAAATAACCGACGCTTCTCCCGAATCTCGTTGACCATTTTGACGCCACCAACTTCTTTCTTTTTCAATGGTCGAACATAATTACATCCTACAACCACCCGATTCACACGCGGGTCATGTCATCGGATACTTCTCTGACCCGTTTGCATTTCGTCCTATAAATATCACTCGCCTTGTCTCAACAAAATTCATCAGAAATTTATTTTCTCTTGGGTCAAGACAATCACTGTATAATTTGTTTCCACAGAGCTTATAGCTAAAGCGATCTTGCCTTAGGATTATACCCGAGGCAAGATCACTTTCTAGTTAGTAAGCCCCCACCCCACCACCCGCCGCTGTACTATCACCGTTTGCTTGCATCATGGCAATGGTCAACAAGGACGTTTCTTACAAACTACTTAAATCATTCGTCCGCCGTGCCAATTCATCCACGGTCCCCACCTCAAGGTGCCGTCAAGCACAAAAAACCACCTTTAACGCCGCCACTACCACCACCTTCCCACCGGTAACGCAACCTGTTTCCACCACCCCCACCACCGCCACCAGCAATGATGGCGACAAGATATTTGATCTTGAGGATACAAAGGGTTTGTTTGCGTCCGTTTCGACAGGGAAACTGTTGCATTCGTCAGCCACATTGAACGTGGCGGCGGTGGAGCCACTGGTGGATTTGAGCATTTTGGTGATGAATTCACGGTTGATGGAGGTGGGGTTGTTCCGAGATGCGGTGATGGGGACGATTAAACACACGGCGTACGATCATTTTGTGGCGGGTGGCGATACGGTTGAAACTGGTCAGACCGTTAGGAGGTTGTGGGATTCTGGGTTGAGAGGGATGTTGGATTATGGGTTGGAGCATGCTGTTGATAATGAATCTTGCGATAAAAATACTCAGCAGTTGATCAAAACAGCTGAATCCACCCAATCTCTTCCTCCTTCTTCTGTAAGTTACTTTCTCTGGCCTTCCTTATTCTCAATTCTTTCTTTCAGAATCTTATTCGATTTCTTAAACTACCCAAAAACTGTACCCAGTTTCATGCAAGCTCCTTGGAGGTGCTAATTTCAATCCATTTAGGTTGTGTTCTCAAACAGGTCGAATGGTTGTGATATAAATTTGCCTAAAAGAATTGTTAAACGAATTAAACAGTTTAAAAGTTGTCCAACGGTTTAGATTGTTATTGTAATAATAATATTTTGATCGTATAATTAACCCCAGCTTGTTACCCAACCCGAACCACTTTTTACACATGCACACACTAATCTAGTCCTAAATGTACACTTTTGGTCCACGGTGGGACTTGAACCCATAACCAACACCTTGGTACCGGTAGGCCACAAGTCCTTTGGTGGCATTGAATAATAGATCAATTAATAATTTTTCATGTAATAAATATGTTTTTTTTTTGTTTATGTTTTTCTCAAGAACCCATATCTGATATGTCTGAAATCTATGGAAAAAACAGGTAAGTTTTGTGGTTGTGAAGGTTACAGCAATCTGCCCAGTGTATCTGCTAAGGAGAGTGAGTGATCTGCTTCGATGGGAGTACAAGAATTCATCTTTCAAGCTACCATGGAAGCAACAAACTTTGCCTATATTTTCTGAAAATAGCCCATTTTATCATACATTACAGCAACCTGCCCCTTTGACAGCTGAGGAAGAACATGATCTTGAATTAGCTCACCAAAGACTGAAGACCATTTTAGACAAAAGTTTTGAAGGCAATGTCCCTGTTGTTATTGATGCAGAGGACACTTCGATCCAGCCCGCCATTGATTACATGACTTATTGGGCTTCTGTTAAGTACAATGAGCCCCAAAGACCCATGGTTTTTGGCACCATTCAAGCCTACTTGAAGGATGCTGGTGAGAGGATGTCTTTGACCAAAAAGGCAGCTGACAAAATGGGTTTGCCTGTTGGGTTTAAGTTGGTTCGTGGGGCATATATGTCGAGTGAAAGGAAGTTAGCTCATTCACTTGGTGTTGAATCCCCTATTCACAATACCATTAGTGATACACATAATTGTTTCAATGGGTGTGCTACATTTATGCTTGATGAGGTTTCTAACCGCCCTGGTGGACTCATTCTTGCCACACACAATCTTGATTCAGGTAAAAAGTTTTGATCTTTGCTTCATTTCTCATTTGATAATTGCAAAAAGATTCAAGATTTCGCATACCCTATTGGCATCATTATATGGATTGTTTTCCAACATCATTTCCGACTTGGAAAATTAAGGAAAGATTCAAGATTTTTAACGAAATCAAGGTGTGACATAAGGGAAATTACATAAAGTGTCAAGATTTTGAATGTCCTTCATATGAATCTGTTTTTCACGATAAATCACCATGTGAAAAATTACCAAAAGAATCAAGATTTTGATCAGGAAATCAACTTGTAATAACAGGGAAGTTACAAGAAGATGCAAGATTTTGCATATGCTTTGGTACCATCAAATGGGTTGTTATTCTAATGATAATTTCTATTTGAAAAATTAGGAAACATTCGAAAAATTCAAGATTTTACATACGGTTTTTATACCATCATATGAGATTTATTACATTATCATTTTACATGTGACAAATTACAAAAAGATTCAAGATTCTGATCAAAATCAATATGAAATTATAGGAAAATTGGTGGCACAAAAGGCGCGTGAATATGGGATTGGTAAAGATAGCGAGAAGCTCGAGTTTGCTTCCCTCTATGGAATGGCAGAAGCCATGACATTCGGGTTGAGGAATGCAGGCTTCGGCGTTAGCAAGTATTTGCCATTTGGACCTGTTGATCAAATCATGCCTTATCTTCTACGACGAGCAGAGGAGAACAAAGGATTGTTGTCTTCTTCAAATCTTGACAGGCAACTCATGATGTAAGAAACACTAAATGCTTGCGCCTTATGCATTAAAATTTGTTTCTAACCACTTGGTTTTAATGATTGTTCATCATGTTTTATACAGGAAAGAATTGAAGAGGAGAATGAAAGCATACTTTGGCCAAGGCGTAACCGAAAGTGAGAACCAATTCAAACCAGAAGCTAACTCCATAGCCAATTGACATCACCAATAGCCAAAACGTAAATGTTAATTTTGGATCAAGCCTCTCTTTGCTGTCACAATTCACAAATATAACAAAGATGTATAGACTGAAATAAGTATGTAAGGGCAAAGGTTCTTATGTTTACATGTTTTCTCTTTAATGAAAATTTAAAGTGATTTTATGTATTTGCTCTGTTAATCTTCTTGCAATTTTGCATTCACTTTCGAGTTTTACGGTATGGTTCAAGTGATTCCATTTTAAGGGGTAAAATATTTTTACCAATAAGCTTAGACTAACGTTATTTGGAAACAAAATGCGCGACTTAGGATTCAAGTCTCGTTATAGACAATAGAGTAAATTTAGAAGTAGGTTTAACGGGTTTGTATTTGTCGTTTTAAAAATTTTGGTTCCTAAGACACAAATCTGCATAAGCGAACAGAAGATGGAAAATCTAGGGGAGAGCCAATACCATTTCTACAAATTGGTCGTCATCTCTCAATCATGGAATATTGTTATGATTGCAATTGGCCCATTGAGATATGGGCTTGAACAAGAAGACATATATTCCTGATTAACTTCAACTTGTCCTGGGCCTACGATACTTGTCGCGTTTTCTATATTCCGCTTTTTAATATTATGGAATTAAAATCCAAATGAAGATGTGTTTGTGATTAGGAAAAAAGTTATGAAAAATTAAAAAAAAAAATTGTTGCACATCCATTTATTTAAAATGTAAGAAGTTCTATTTTACAGATGTGGATGGATTTTTTAAAAATCAGGTTATAATTTTTAAACATTGTGTATATAATATATATATGTTTATAAGTATTGTGAAAATCTAAAATATTGCAAATTAGGTCTATTTTAAACGTATTAGCAAGATCTTTGTGGAGATGAAATTATTCAAAGATAAACCTTATAGCTATTTTAGATATCTTATAAAAATATAACAGAAGGAAAAAAAAGTATAATGTCTTATGGTAAAGGCATATGGATTAATTTTGGAATTATTTCGTTAATTTACTACAATATCTAATGACTGTTTAAGAAAAACTAAAGAGGGTGTTTATCTAAAATAATGAAATGGAATTATTTAAAACTTTTACATTTAAAATTTGTTACTAAATTAACTACAAATGATTTGAAGTTTTAAAAAATTACATCTTACATCTTACATCTGATGAGGTATTATTAAAAAGTTTAGTTTCTGAAAATATATCGAAGTTGTCACTTTTGCTATTGTATATACCAAACCTTAAAAACAAACATTTAATATATTGAACTTTCAAAAGTTACCCTTTCATGTATTCAACCTATTATAGAAGGTTAAAAGCTGACGTGTCACCGATTTTGATGACGTAACGGGTGATGTTGAGTTTTCATCGAGTTCAACATCTGGTTCATAAACAGATTTAGGTTTTTTATTGCTCTTAACATATACAATTTTTAGTTCATCTAATTCTTTTGATTGAGAAGATGAATCTTGTGGTTAAGGTTTTTAATTACTGCTTCTTCATGATTAATAAGATGAATGTTCTTCACATATTCAAAAATTATAAACTTCCTTCAAGAATTACTTATGTGACAATAACATACTGATGTGGCATTATAGACAAGACCACCCGTTATACACTACTCGATTCCATCGAGTAGCTTTGGGTAGGTAGAAGGAACACCAAAACGAGTTTTGCGGGTAAGCCATCGGGTAGTAGCATCGGGTATAGAAGCTCGATGGAAAACCAGAGATAGTCCAATTCCCCCTCCTTCAATTGGATTGTCTACCCATGAATTCCTTACATGCACCCTGCCACACCCAATCCTCCCACGCTCTTCATTCATGAATTCCATTATCCAAAATAAACAGCTAAGATTGGTTCTTGCTGTTCTCGTACGAAAAACAGTTCTCGTTTGAACCCTCCCCTATATATATATATATGTAAATAAAAAATATGAAAAAGGTTTGATTAAGGAAAGGGAAGGTATAACACTTATTTTGGGTAGGGTAAAGGAAATAAAAGAGGGAATAATATGACGCTGATGTAACATTAGATAAGGGAAAGAAAAAAGAAGGGTATAATAGTAATACATGACCTTATTAGTTTATTTGTCCAGTCTGCACTTGCTTAACACAAAGATGTTGTAGGCTTTTCTGCTGGAAGACCTAAGGCTGCGTTTAGCAGGAGAAAAATTTTCTGTTTTTTCGTTTTCTATTTTTCTGTGAAAAATGGTGGAGTTTTTATTTTCTGAAAAAAATAGAAAACGTGTTTATATGAAGGGGTGTAGTTTTCCTTTTTCAGAAAAAAATGAAAAACATGTTTGGTTGAAGTGTTTTCTTTGAAAAAGTATGAAAGTTTGAAAAAATAAAATGTGATAAAGTAAGGGAGTTTTCTGAAAAAATGTGCAAGTGAACATGTTTTCTGATTTTCAGTTTTCTTAGAAAAATTTTCTGTAAAAATGGAGGATTTTTCTGAAAGTAAACGCAGCCTAAGCCACTTTTTTCTGATCTTTTTTTTTTGGTAATTAACATATTTTCTTGTAATTGAAAAAAAGATAAATTTTAAAAACAGATAAATACAATAACAAAAACAAGTTTGAAGAAGTTTCCCAGAAAAATATTATATAACCTTTTATTGAAGGAAAAACATAAAGTTAAAGTCTGCAAAACTTTAATTATAAAATTATTGTCTGAACTAACTTACAAAAATATTTCAGAATTGTTTGCAGAGGGGTGATGTAACATTCTATTATTTCTTCATAATTAGAAAATCAGTATAAAGTGTTAAAATTAATAGAGAAAGATAAGAAAAGATAATATGTCATCTTATGACTAGTAAGTCCATGCGTAGAGCATGGCCTGAAGAGATTCGGGTTCCTTTGGGTTCAAAGACTTCATTCGGGAACACCTCTACGGGGTTTCAGGTTCCTTCTAAAAATTCTCATCTCGGGTCCGCCAACCTAATGAAAGTTGCAGCCTCTTTTTTTACTTCTTTTTTTTGTTTTTTAGTGAGAGTGAGGAGAGAGAAAAATATTTGGGTTGTTTGAGTTGAGTTGGGAAGGGTGCTACTTGGGTTTTGGGTTGATTTGGGTTGAAAAGAAAAAAATAAAAAAACTGATATAATAATGATGTGACATTTCAGTTGATTTGAAAAAGAAAAAAGGTTTACGAATGATCTAAGAAGAAGAAAGAGTAGTATGAAAAAGTAGGAAGATTATTATTTTCTTGTTTTTATTCTCGGTTAATATTCAAACTTCCAATTTTCAAAGCCTTTTTTCAGATAAAAGGACAAAAAACCTTCTGGTACCAAAACCCGAATCTGAGGCTCGGACACAGCTTCGGTGCACCTAGGGAAATAATACTCTGTAATACGGCACTAGTAAAAGAAGAGAGAGAAATAGCCTACACACAGACAGAGAGAAAGAAGAGAGAGAAAGCGAGCTCGGAGCCGAAAAAGATGGGTCAGATCGTGAAGCGGAAGAGGAAAGGAAGACCATCGAACATAGATCGAGCTCGCCGGAGCTCTCCGGTTGCGCCGCCGTCTCCGGTGGTCCGGAGGAGGAGCCATAGACGTCGGAACGTCAGGTACCACTTTGACATCGACGATTACGTTGACGACAACGAGTTTTATAATGATGAAGATGAGGAGGAGGTCGGAAGGAGAGAGAAAAAGCTGAAGTTATTGCTGTTTGAAGATGATTCCAGGTCGTACCGGCGCGTGGCGCACGCGCCATCGTCTTCTTCATCGTCTTCGTCGGAGGAAGACGGCGAGGCTGACGTTGACGATGTTAAGCCTTTGAAGAAACGAAAGCTTCATGGAGATGACGACGAGGAAATCGAAATCGAAGAGGTAATCGACAAATTGGATCTGGAATCAGTCCAATTTGCTGGTGTTAATCACTAATTTGCTATCGGTGCTTATTGACAATGAGCAAATGAAGATTTTGTGTGTATGTGTGTTCAGCTCACCTGAATTCATGGTGAAATCAATCCAATTAGCAGATGCTAATCGCTAATTCGTTACCCGTGCTTATTAATAATGAGGAAATGAGATTTTGTGTGTGTGTCTTCAGCTCACTGGAATTTATGGTGAAAGTGCCGACTGAATTTAAACGCCATTCGTGTGCGCATGTTTTTATGTGTTGGGGATGGGGAGATTAAATTGATTGTAACGGTCGAGTCAACTGTCAAAAACTAACTCCCACACACACAATCACACACAGAATCTAAGCACGCTGCCCATCTTTCTCTCTCCGCCACTCTTTTCCCCCCTCTCTCTCTCTTACTACATCAAACACACACGCACACTCTCTCTCTCTCTCGCATTCTCTCTCTGATTTCGTGCCACTCACTCTATCTTCTGCTGCTATAGGTCTCAGTCGCCTACATTTTGTAACTATATATTAAATATATCTGAATTACCATTGTTCTTTATGTCTATTTAATTTTAAGCTTCAAAATTCGAGGTTTAATTTTCACTGTGACAGATTAGAGGACGAAAATTGGAAGAAGAAGATGATGATAATGAACAAGAAGAAGAAGAACAAGAAGAGGTAGAAGAAGAAGAAGTGGAAGAAGAAGAAGTGGAAGAAGAAGAAGAGGCAGGAGGGTCTGATTTCGTTCGTGGTTCGTTGGTTCTGTTCTTCATTTCTGTTTTAACATTATGCTAATTTGTTATTCTGCTAAAACGTGACTAATTGTTGATTGGATATAAATAGGGCCCGCATCATATCATTCAAAGGGGGTACGTATGCCGGATAAGAAGACACTAGAGTTGATCCTTGATAAACTTCAAAAGTAAGTATAATTTGTTTAAAATTTGGCATTGTGTTGTTTTGGTAAGAGCTCCTTAAATATGTATTCTATGATGGATTACTTGTGCAGAAAGGACATCTACGGGGTTTACGCCGAGCCAGTTGATCCGGAGGAGGTAGTTTTGAGTTAGTTTTATTTCTTGGTATCATTCTAGTGTAAATCTGGATATGATTGACTTTGTTGTTTACTTTCAGCTTCCTGATTATCATGACGTGATCAAGCATCCAATGGACTTTGCCACTGTTCGGAAAAAGCTTGCAAAAGGGTTGTATTTAACGTTGAAAGAGTTTGAGGTTAGTTTATTTACTTTTTCCTTGATAGCTGGGAATACTTGATTGGAGTTCTTAGGAAGTTGATTAACACTTCAAATGCTGCATGTGTTATGCTCAATTCCTATCAAATCTTCCCACTGTTTTCCCTTTTTATCCCATGGTGGTTGGCATTGCTATTTTGCCTTCTATGTTGTTTCTCAATAGCTTGCTTGCTTCTTGAGGAAGATGTTGCCTTGCTATGTTGGGAATGTATAATACTACAGTGATCGTAATTTGGTTGTGTAGTCCTAGCATTATTGGGTAATGCCAATGCCTTTTTTTCTTTTCTTTTGTAGCTCACCTTTTATAATGTTTCTTAAGCAAGATACCAGAATCATCTTTACGAGCTAAAATTTGAAATATTTAGGATGGGATTGGTTGCTTTGAAATTGGTTTGTATCCATCTTGTTTTGATATCTAAATCATATTGGTGTTAAGCCACTATCAAGAAATTATGGAACTCATGGTTGGTTTCTTTTTGTTCTGTCAATAACTATACGAATGCTTAACAGGTGGTCTTTTAACTTGAATGCAGAGTGATGTTTTTCTGATTTGCGCAAATGCAATGCAATACAACGCACCAGATACAATTTACTATAAACAGGTAATCACTTTAGATATTTAATGTTCCCTTTTGTTTTCGCCGCCTCTTTCAGTTTGTTAATCTCACCACTCAAATAATTTGGGAAGGCAAGCTCTATTCAAGAGCTGGCGGAACTTAAGTTCCAGAGGCTAAGAGCTAATGCTGATCGATCTGAGATAGAACCAAAATTGGAGCACAGAACCACACCAAGTTTCCCAGTGCCTAAAAAACAATTTAAAAAGCCAGTGTCGCGAACCACACAGGACCCTGTTGGATCTGAAACCTTCTCTGGCGCAACCGTTAGAACAGGAGAGTTGCCAAACGGTTCATCTGCCCAGACCCCTGTTAGGCCAGATAGTGGTGAAGTCTCAATTGCTGAAATTTCTTCCTTAGTTGATAACAATCTAGATAAAGATCAAGAACTCCTACCAGGTATTCCATTAATTCCTATCTTTTGACCAAATTATTTCCATGCTTGTAGAGATCTTTAATATTCGATCCAAGAACTATGTTTTGGGTTATCAGCATGAATCTTGTAACGGCTACATTATTTTACGTTCCTCGGGTCAAAACCAGTTATTTGCATGCTCAAGATTGACTAGGATGATAAACTGAGGATGATGCATGCAAATCTCCAAATATGCTATACCTTTTACGGAAGCTAAAAGATATACCCTTAAGCTATTGATGAGTATAACTGTTAAGAAATTTAGTATATAAATATATGTTATACATTTATCTTTCACGTTTATTATTTACTTCCATTAGTTCTGAAGTCATCATATAGCAAGTTATATATACCTAGTGTCAACATATATTTATATACTAAATTGCTTTAGGAAAAGGCTTCATGTCTAAACTTGGAAGGAAACCATCTGTACATGATGAAAATCGACGTGCAACATACAACATATCTGTTGAACCAGCAACTGATTCAGGCTCTGTTTTCTCAACATTCGAGGGTGAAAGCAAACAATTTATTCCTGTATGTCTCAGATACTATTAAGAGCGTGTTTGGATTTGCGTTTTGATACCAGCTGTAATAAAACTAAATATATGATGGTAAAACAAAATTACGTAATTATCGTTTCCTTTAACCTAATTTGAGAAACTTTTATTCCCGTTTCACAAAACTTATTTCCTCTTACAACAAAAATCCATTTTGTAGTTGTTTTTATCTATTATATTTTTTAACTTCAAACACTAGAAACACATCCAAACATTATCTGATTCTAGTTATTCAGTATCGCATAATCACTTTCAAAATACACATCCAAACATCACCTAAAATCCGGTCCTAGTTTAAAACGATCATCTGCTGACTCCTACAGTTGTTTCCTTTTGGACCTCAGGTTGGGCTCCATGCAGATCATTCCTATGCTAGAAGCTTGGCCCGTTTTGCTGCAACGCTTGGATCCGTTGCTTGGAAAGTTGCATCTCATACAATCGAGCAAGCCTTACCTCAAGGTGTTAAGTTTGGGCGCGGTTGGGTTGGAGAATATGAACCACTTCCAACTCCTGTACTAACACCAGAAAACCGCAACTTGAAAGATAGCAATTTTCTTCAACATTTCAAGATTAACTCTGATGTTAGAGACAACAAAAAACCTACCCAATATACACTTCCAACTAATAATAGATCTCCTAAAACCCATGTGAATAGAAAGGAGGTAAATGACGGTTTCAACCCCAGGGTCCCTGTTAAACAAGAGTCTCATAAGCAAGCTAGTAAAAGCCCGAGCCCGAGCCCTAGCCCAAGCCCAAAACCTCCTTTCTTTTCTTCATTTCAAGTTAATCCTGTATTTACTGGTTCGAATCTTTCACATCAGAAATTTAACAGACCTGAAAAGCCCAGCCCACCACAAGTTGAGCTCAATTATCCACCCACAATACATGCAAGTGCTGCTGATTTTGTTGCAAGAAGACCAGTTTCTAATGCAAATGATCTCCCGTCTCCTAGACCAACATTACCCGTTTCAAGAAACGGAAATCTTGCGAATTTGGCGTCTTTTAAGCATCCTAATAGTAACAATGACGGATTTACCCCTGGGAGACCAAGTAAACCACCTGGTCTGGATTGTAATAAAATGGTTCCTACAGACAGTAACACCCTTAGTGACCGAGTTCAGATGACGAATATTTTAGCCGGGAGAACCCAACATCAACAGAATAATTTCTCGAACAGTTTTGGCAAGCACCCAAATAGTAACGACGGATTTGCCCCTGGGAGACCAAGTAAACCACCCGGTCTAGATTGTAATAGAACGATTCCTATGGACAATAACACCCTTAGTAACCGAGTTCAGATGATGAATATGTCAGCCGAGGGAACCCAACATCAACGGAATAATAACTCCAACGGTTTTGGCTCAAAAAGAGAAGATTCAAACAACGCTGTTTCCCAAATTGGCTCAAAAAGAGATGATTCAAGCAATGTTGCATTAACCGCTGCTCAGGCGTGGATGTCATTAGGAGGGGCCGCCACTACCGGCGGTGGCAGAGGGTTCATGACATCACCATTATCTGAAAACACAAATCTACACAAACAAATATCAGCTGATTCGTTATACAACCCGACACGTGATCGCCACCAATCTCAAGTTTCACGATTTCGTGGCGAGTTCAACGCTTACCAACAACCTGTCCCAGTCCCGGTCCCGGTCCCGGTCCATGCCTTTGTCCCACAACCCCTTAGACCGGTCAACGAAAGTCAACTCCAGAACAGAAACGTCAGTTTTCCACAAACGGTACCCACGGACCTGTCACGGTTTCAGGTTCCGCCTGGTTGGAAAGGGGTCACGGTCACCCCTCAAATGCCGCAGCAGCAGTCTCAGTCTAGACCAAAACAACAAGAATCACGACCCCCTGATCTAAATATCGGTTACCAATCAATGGGGTCTCCTGTGAGACAATCTACAGGTATGCTGGTTGATTCTCAGCAACCTGATTTAGCTTTGCAGCTCTAAAACTTTACAATCCAGGTACACATGATCCATAGCCTTTCCTTGATTTTGAAGGTTCATGGGTAAAACTGTTATCGACTTATTGGGTGTGTAGAAAGATGTGAAAATGTGTCTATCAGCTAGCAAGTCACTGAGTCAGGCACTCAGGCGAGTTGATGTTGTGGTTTCGGTGTTTTTCAAGCAAGGAAAATCTTGAGTTGCATAGTTAGAGATGTAGTGTTGGTTGGTTGATCGAATCACATTTTCGTTATAGCAGTTCTATAGTTGTATGTTGCATTGGAAGCGATTGTTTAGCCAACTACTTTTAAGTTTTGACCACGACAAATATTTGAAGGTAAGACTCGTGTCTTGGTTCGTAATATCTTAAATTGGAAATTTATGAAAACTACCAAGAGTCGGCAAGAAAGCCGAATAACCAAACCATAATCAAAATGATCGAAATAACCGAACCAAAATAACCGAACCGTTTGAAATGTCAGAAGAAATTATGGCTTTTTGCCTTTTTCAGGCTACAAATGGGTTGGGTAGTTGGGTGAGTGTGAGTGTGAGGGTTCCACCTGACGGGCTTGGCTTGTATATTAGAGAAAGGTATTTAATAGTTGGTTGGTGTTGGGGCTGTGATGTCAACACAAGGTGTATGTTTTGTATGTGTAAAATCAATAATAGTATGACATCTGGAATTTTTTTTACACGTGTCAAAGTAGTTAGTATCGATGTTATAATAATCAGATATAATACTGGGATTGTTTATTGTTAAAAATAGATTTTAGTTAAACGTTCGATTTATGATTAAATCTACGTAGTTTAAAAACTCGATAGAAAAGTTTTATTATGTGAAGTGTTTAAAAGCATTGAACAGATGACAGTTTAAGTGATAAAGATGAAGTGTAATTGTCATGTTCGATTCCATTTTACATCTCCTGATCTCCGCAACAAGTGGTTCATCTTTCAAACCAGAAAACCAACGCCATTTGCTCTTTACAAGAGACGGCATGAGATGTAGGTAAGATCCCTTTCTTGAACGCATAACATCCTTTTGGATAAAACGAGTTTATTAGAGAATTTTTTGACGCATTCTTTAACACAATATTACCGACTTTATCTTCCGGCATGGAAATATAAGAGTTCAAGTAAAAGAATAATCTATTTTAATATTCCAATGGAAAAGTTATCACTGACGAAATGATAATCAAACACACAAATAAATTATAATCTGATGCTTGTCTTCACCAAAGTTGTTTGCTTATAATGAATAGTCACAATTGATTATGTCTTATTCTTTAGATTCTGACACTCCTGTATCCCCAATGTTTTGTGCATCTCCATTGCTGTGAAGATGCAAACATTTTCTCTTACTTCAAGTCTTAAATCTACTCTTTACAGATGTATCCGCTTCTTGTTGGTTATTTATCTCTTATTTGAAAACACAAGTAGACAACTTCTAGTTCAATTCTATACATCTTAAAGGAGTTTCTTGCTCATCGTGTTCAAGTATTGTTTCTTCAACATTTGTTGTGTTGGGAATATCGCTTCGACAAGATTCATTAATTTTTTTGAAGAACCTCAAACTTATAATCTAATTTATCATAAACATATCCAGCATGATCAATACAGAATTAAACAAACTTAATACACAAATTATCATACCAAATATCTTCTAATTTCTACTCTTCAATTTACACAATTTCTACTCTTCAATTTACACAGTAAATTTTCATACTTGATCATCATCCCGGATCCCGGATCAGTAGTAAGTGAATTCAAGTCAATTTTCATACATATTAAGCAAAATATATTATATAACATTTTCATAACAGCCTGATAAATGTTATATTATATATAACTTAAAGCCGAATTCATCAACAAAGGTGGGTTTGGAGGAGTGGTGTATCCAGGGGCGGACCCAAGGCCATTCCAATGGGGGCACGGGTGTCACACCCCGCCTTGGCAGAAACACGAGATGCGACGGAGAAGCTCGTCATAACACATTGATATAAGAATAGAGAAATTTCTAAATGAATCACACCAACGCGTCATGACGTTCCTCGAC
>JAUEJL010067212.1:0-17227 GCA_032274825.1 Drosophyllum lusitanicum | reverse complement strand
TTTAACAAAATTACTAAGAATAATTAACATCATATAAATTAAAACTAACATTAATCTAATTTCTAACATTGTTATAAATTAGATTGATATATTCAAAATAATAATCTAACATTATTAACAGTAAATAATAATTTAGTATCATTAAATAAACTTTTTAACACATAATTAAATATACAGAAACAATTATTCTAACATTGATCTAATTTTTAACATTATTAGTGTACTAATAATAATTTAAGATTAACAATAATTAACAATAATCTAATATTATTAACACTATATAATAATCAAAAATCATCAAATAAACTATTTAACACACAGTTAAATATATAGAAACAATTAATCAAACATTGATCTAATTTATAATATTATTAGTGTACTAACAATAATTAAAGATTAACACTAATTAACAATAATCTAACACTATTAACACTGAATAATAATCTAACATATCATATAAACTATTTAACACATTATTAGTGTACTAACAATACTTAAACATTAACACTAATTAACAATAATCTAAAATTATTAACACTAAATAATAATCTAACATCGTTAAATTAAATTAACTAAAATTAACATCTAAATTAACCAATTATTAACACTAATTAACAATAATCTAACACTAATTAATAGTTAATCAACTAAAATTATTAACACAAATTAATTATAATCTAACTAATTAAATTAACACAAATTAATTATTAACAACAACATTAAAACTAATAAAAAAGAAAAAAAAATACCCTTTTGTGGGCTTTTCCGGCGAAGGTGTGACCAGCGGCGACAGCGATGCTGGCGGCAAGAGGACAACGACGGACGGAGGAGGAAAATAGCTAGGGACAACCTCATAACAAACAAAGACACAAAATAAACATGAAATATTACCAATGCAGCAGCGGCGAGCGGAGGAGAGATTATGGCGAAGGGCGGAGGCGAGAGAGCGAGAGAGCAAGAACCCGAGAGAGATTGGAGAACGGCGGTGGTGGGCGGAGATGAGATCGACAGCGACGCAGGCGGGTGGAAGAACCAAAGATAAGATGAATGACAAAAAAGAAGAAACTGTAACCCTATATCTCGTAATTAATTTTTTTTTGCGGCAAGATGTAATATCCTATTATAAGAAAATAAGAAAAATCCTTTTGCAGCGACATTGAATTTTTTAGGTGGGAAAAGGTCCCACCTTTGTTTTCGTGGGAAAAAGAATATTAAAATTAAATCCTAAACCTTTTAGTGGCGACAAGTGACGCCGCAAATGGTCATCGTTGAAAGTCAAAGTTGCTTGACTGAAATTTTGTCTTTTAGTTGGCTTTTAGCGGCGACACATGTCGCTGCAAAAACCGTTTTTTCTTGTAATGATATATGAAAATTAACAGCCACAAGTAATTGCAATGGAGCCCTAATTGTTGATTGAACAATCATCAAACCAAATGCAAATTATATGTGTGAAAATTCACAACCACAAGTTGTGATGGAAAATATCACGACTACAATTATATTTGAGAAACAAATATTTGTATAGCGTGACGGCAAGTCACGACCACAATAAAAGCAGGCAGCGGTGGCAATTATTTCAGTGGCGGCAAGCTTTGGAAGACGGCAACATTGCGGTGGCAAGGGATTCACCCATTATACGATCTGAAACTTGTAAAAGTATTTAATATAAATAAAAGACTAAGTTGATAAAACTTATTATATGATCTGAACCATTCATTTAAAAAATATTTAATTTTGATCATTAAATCACTTAAAATCAAAAATTAATTTTGACTTGTTAGAGTCAAAATTATTAAAAATAATTTCATATACGCCCTTATTAAATCATATAAAATCGTATTTGTCCACCTTAATTTACAAATATCATATTTACTCTTTATAATATTTCAAAATATCATATTTAACCAAATTCTTAGTTTTATCATTCTAAAATATAATAGCAAAACGTGACAACTTGAATACATTTTGATGAACTAAACCCTTTAAAAAAATGTTTAATATTGACCATTCATTCAGTTAGAATAAAAAAAATCAATGTTGACTTTTTAGAGTAAAAACAACTATCAGCGCAAATCTGTGAGTATCTCAAATTTCTTTTTTCATCTTTTAATTTTCATAAATGTTTCTTGATTTGTTATTAATATATGGATTATATGTTTAAGATTTCACACCATAAATATTTAAAATTTACATAAACAATCCCGTATTTATACACGGGGTATTAAACTAGTTCAATAATATTAGACTAATTTATAAATGCATTTATTCTAATAAATTACTAACATTATTATAGATGTACATCAGTAAGGCGAGTTTTCAAATCTTCTTATTATAATTTCAGGTAAAATAATATTAATAATCATAATAAAATATTAATAGTAAGAATAAAATAAGGTTTAATTCGTAAAAATGTATCCAAGTTGTCACATTTTGCTATTGTGTGTATCAATTTTCAAAGTTACTATTCAATGTATCAAATTCTCAATACTTACCCGTATGTGTATCTGGTTACCCATTTAGCAAAGAACCGATAATTGTTTTTAGTTTTCACTTATTTTTAATACTAGTTTAATTAAAACATTGTCTATAATTTCCACCTCACAATTTCTTGAAGATCTGTGTTCTTCCTTGATAGCGATGAACGTGAAGTAATATTCACATCTTAAGATCTCTTTTATATTCATAGAAACCCAAAATCAAAATCAAAGTGATGAACATCAATATAAACCCTAAGATCTCGTTTATCTATACGGAATCAAAGCGATGAACATAAAGATTTGAGAACCATGGAAGGAAATATACGGATAACTGAATAAGAACTTAAATCAAGAAACAATCAAGAAAAAGGACCAAAATCGAACCTTTAGCTATCTGAAAGCAAGAATAAATGGTGTTCAGATGACTACAGGAATCGAATGAACCAGAAATCAAAGGAATCAACACAATCAAAACCCTAAATATGTTTATTAACCAGAAATCTCCATTCAAGAACAAGATGAAATCGAAACCTACAAGTTGATTAAACTCTAATCTGGGTATAGACACAACATACGAACTTACAAGTCGATTGAACAATAATCGCAGATGATTGGCCAGAGATGGACTAGAAAGATCTGGAAACCCTAAATCATAATCGCAACCCTTAAACATAATCCAAAGATCTAGAAAGAACGCAAAATAAATTGGCCGGAGATGAACACAAGAAAGGAACTCGGAAGATTCGGTCGGAGATGATTAAAAGTATGAAATCCAAGTCGGGTGTGATGAAATGGGTGAAGTTTGGAAAAGTTAATATTGAAAAGATTATTAATAATAATTATTTTTATCTTTTGATTTATTTTAAAGTACGAAATCCAAGCTACATGACATATCACTATCCACGTTAGCAAAACCGTGCCACGTCAGAGTATGACCTGCTACACCAGGTTAGATACATTAAATGGTAACTTTTAAGACATCAATATACTAAATGGTAACTTTAAAAGTTCGATAAATATAATATCAAAAGATGACAACTTAAATATATTTTCACAAACTAAACTCAATAAAATATAATAATATTAATAAATATTCATATGCATGTATATGTGAAAGTATGTATGAAATTAAAATTTTATTTTTCTCTCGAAGGACTATACATTTTAATATTTAAACCTTAATGGATTGAAATTGAAAGAGCAAAATTAAAATTAATATTTAAACCTTAAAGGACTAAAATTGTAATAATTTTTTTTTGACAAAGTAATAAACTTGCAATATTAAAATTTAGAGTTAATTTCATAAATGGTCCTTCAACTAATCGCATATTGCAAGTTTAGACCTTTTTTTTAAAAAGTTGCAAGTTCCATCCTTAAAACTACCATTTTGTTGCATGGCTAGTCCTTTTTAATATTTTCTGTTAACTGAATATGTTAATTTGTACAAAATGACTATTATACCCCTAACATTCTTTTTTATTTACTTCTTAATAATAAATTCATTATTATTATTATTATTAAATATTTTAACATATGAAAATTAAAAACCACCCCCTCCCCTTTTAATTTCATTAGCTTTTTCCCTTCTTTCTCCTTCACTCAATCTCTCTAACCTACCACATCCCCACCTCCACACCTCCTCTAATACGAGAAAACCACCACCGTCACCCACCTTCGCTAGAGAAAACCACCACGTACAGTCACCCACCTTCGCTAGAGAAAACCACCACCGTCATCCACCATCTCCCCCTCTCCACCACCGTGACCCCCTCACTCCCTCAGTCTCTATCTTCCTTAACCATCGCCACCAACCATTAATCTGTCTTCAATCAGAATAGATGAAAACCCTAAATCTAAAAAATATGTTCTTGAAGCACGATTTTGCTCGACGTTTGTGTGGGTGTGTTCGATTTACCTGCTTTTGTGTGGGTGTGTTCGAAACCCTTAAACATTTGTTGGCGGTGATGATGGCAACGACGTGAAAACCTAAAACAATTGTTGGCGGTGATGATGGCAGCGGCGAATGTGGCGGTGGTGTGTATGTGTGTTCTTGGTGGCGGTGATGATGGCAGTGGCGGAGGTGGGCGGTGGCAGTGGTGGTTTTCTTGGTGGTTGGAATCTTAGAGAGAGAGAGTGTGTGTGTGTGTTCTTGGCAGCAGTGGTAATGCCAGCGGCGGAGGTGGTGGTGGTGGTGGTGTGTATATGTGTTCTTGGTGGCGGTGATGATGGCAGCGGCGGAGGTGGGCGGTGGCAATGGTGGTTTTCTGTGGTTGCAATCTGAGAGAGAGAGAGGGAGAGAGAATATGTGTGTTCTTGGCGGTTGTGGTGGTTTTGTGTGGGTGTGTTTGATTTACCTGCGTTTGTGGTGGTTTTCTTGGTGGTTACAATCTGTGTGTGGAATTTTAGAGAGAGAGAGAGAAAGAGAGTGTCTGTGTGTTCTTAGAGAGAAAAAGAGAGAAAATATATATTTTTAAAAAATTAAATATTTAAAAGCAATTAAAAATTAGAAAAATGTTAAAAAGACATAAATGCCCTTGATTTAACGGACCTAGTTAACGAAATCCGTTAGAAAGCATCACCCATGTAACAAAATGGTAGTTTAAGAATGAAACTTGTAACTTTTTTAAAAAAAGGATTAAACTTATAATATACGGTTAGTTAAAGGACAATTTATGAAATTAACTCTAAAACTGAAAGGTGGTGTAATTTACTCGTTTATTTATTATTTATTTAGTATAGTATATAGTTTTGTGTTTATTTTTGTTTGCTAGTATGAGTCCGCATATACATGGTATAGAAAGACAGTGGTGCAGTTGAGTTGAGATTGGCTTCATTCAAACTGCCATTTCCCCTCTTCAAATATGCTCCCCCAACTCCATTAATCAACCTCCTTATTTCCCTCCATCTTCAATACCCAATTTCAATCTTCATCTACTTGATTCTCTGAAACCCCCAGCAATTCAATCATTTTCTTCCGTCTTCGACCTTCAATTTCGAAAGATTTCTACTCAATTTTGCAATAAACCCATTTCGATTACTGAAACCCTGATCAGATCTACGAAAACTTTTGTGGTTTTTTGTTGTGTTGAAGCTCGAGCATCTCATAGATACAACAATGGTGGCTGAGCCTTGGTTACTGCGAATGGGGAGTCAAATGAGTTCGAATCTCAAACACGCTCTCCTCTTGGAATCGTCTTCAAAACCACCAACCAGAAACAAGCAAGAACCCCGCAATAAAACCCCGGAAACAATCGGAATCCTCTCGTTTGAGGTCGCGAACGTGATGTCGAAAACGGTTCACCTCCACAAATCCCTAACCAATTCCGAGATCTCCAGATTGAAAAATGAGATTCTCAAATCCTCCGGCGTCAAAACCCTAGTTTCTTCCGACGAAACTTACCTTCTTGACCTCGCTCTTTCGGAGAAGCTCGAAGACTTGAATTTCATCGCCGGCGTCGTTTCCAGGCTAGGGAAGAAGTGTACAGTCCCACAGCTCCAGGGGTTTCAGCATGTTTACGGAGATATAGTGAGCGGAGCAATTGATGTCGGGGGATTAGGGTTTCTTGTGAAGGATATGGACGCAATGGTGCGAAAAATGGAGCGATACGTTAATACGACAGCAAGCCTCTACACTGAAATGGAGGTTTTAAATGAATTGGAGGCTGCTACGAACAAATTCCAGCAGAATCATCATGAAGAAAGCCGGAAAGTTTTTGAACAGAAAGTGATTTGGCAGAAGCAAGACGTGAGGCACCTGAAAGATGTTTCTTTGTGGAATCAAACTTATGATAAAATCGTGGAAATGCTGGCAAGAACAGTATGTACTCTCTATGCTCGAATTTGTTTAGTTTTTGTTGATACAATTTCAAGAAGAGAGATGTTTTCGAATAGTTCTATTTCGAATTCGAGTGCGAATTTACATTCGTGTAGAAGTATCGCTCAAATTTCAGGTCAAATTGATTTGCGAAGTGCAAAATCTGGTGGGGTTTTTAGTAATTCAGGGTTTGAGAAAGGGGTAGTTAGGGTTAGGCCTCAGGTTGGTTCAAGAAATCGGGAAATATCTGTGTTTAAATCAGAGGATTTTAATTTTGCTTGCGGATTGGGACCAGGGAGATTGTTTATGGAATGTTTAAACAGAAACAGCCCTGTTTCAAAATTGGATGATTTTGATGATGGTTCGGTTCGAAAAGGTGACGATCGGAGCAGCCAGATTTCGGGTTCTTGCAGTGTTTCAAGCAGTATAAGAAAAGATGTCACGAATCATTCAGGCTTTCAGAGTCGAATCCCAATGATTGGAGAACAAAGACGGTTTAAGAGCAATGCGCTGGGCAGCTTCAAAACTGGTCCAAAAAGCAGTCTAATTGTTCAAGCTTCTCCAAACACCATTGGAGGTTCAGCTTTAGCATTGCATTATGCTAATGTTATAATCGTGATCGAGAAATTGCTTCAATACCCACATTTAGTTGGTGAAGAAGCTAGAGATGATTTGTATCAAATGTTACCAACAAGCTTGCGATTGGCTTTAAAGATGAGCTTAAAGTCTTATGTTAAAGATTTGGCAATATATGATGCACCTCTTGCCCATGATTGGAAAGACAGGCTTGATGAGATACTTGCTTGGCTTGCACCTTTGGCACATAACATGATTCGGTGGCAAAACGAAAGAAATTTTGAGCAACAGCAAATCGTTTCAAGAACCAATGTGCTTCTTCTGCAAACATTGTATTTTGCAGATAGAAAAAAGACAGAAACAGCCATATGTGAGCTTCTTGTTGGGTTGAATTATATATGTCGTTATGAGCATCAACAAAACGCGCTATTGGATTGTGCAAGCAGTTTTGACTTCGAAGACTGCATGGAATGGCAAACTCAATATTGAGCTTCTCAGGATGGATACAAATGGTTTGTGGCAGTGAGTTTTTCTCTTTCTCTGTATTGTTTGATAGTAGTAGTCCAACATGATGTGAATATCAGAGATTTTGGGTTTCTAGGGATTTATGATCAATGTAATGGATGAGTTGTTTTATGTACTTTGTTTCAAGGCGTATGCGTCTTTGCCTTTGAAGTACATAATTTAACTTGATACAACCTACCTTCTATAAAACTGTAATGTATTTCACTGTTCCTCGGTCTCTGCTATAATATGAATCCATCTCGATTGCTTTCTAGTGTTGTTTTGTATTTGTTGTTAATTCTTTGTCTTTTCCATTATGGCATTATTGATTTGACAACCTTATGCTTAGTCACAGTTTCTAAATGAACGAATAAGAACGAAACATTTTTTATTCTAGAGGTGAAACCTTTTGTCACTTTGACTTTGTCGAATGATTAAGTTGCATACTTGCATCTCCTTTCATGTTACACCTACGTCGATGTGGGAAGAGATCCCGAAGCTCGACATGGAGGAGCTTCTATTCTACGATCTTTCACATAAATACATGGAGAGTTAGAATTAGGATAGATGGGTAGTTTGATTAGGAAGACATTGGACATGAGATTAGGCGGTGTTTTAGACATTGGATATATAAATAAATAAATATTATTATTAGATTAATATCTTAAAACTATAGAAACATACTGTTAATTTTATTTTAATAATATATTGGTTGTTTTTCACCTTCTAATTTTATAAACATGTCTGACCTTTTTTGTTAAAGCATAGGTCTTTTGGGAGGCAACAAGCAACCTCCCTACCTTGGGTAAAGGTATGACACATCTACATCCTACCTCTCTTAATTCGCGCCTTGGCGGGATTGGGTACTGTTGTTGCTACACTTCATCGATTTCCTAAACTCTTATTTGTTAGATTAGCTAAGAACATGTAATCATGAGAAGTGTGCACTATATCATGCTGATACTAGAATTCTATCTTGTTAGATATTCTAAGAACATGTAATAATGAAAGGTGTGCATTATAAATTATTCTGATACTTGAATTCCCTAACATGCATTGCCAGCATCATTGATGTTGTCACTGTTAATGGACCATTTCTTGTTGATATCCATCTAGTTTTAAGAAACTTGTTGCAGTTACTATTTGAACAATAGACTGTACAGTACAACACACCGATGCATACAACTAGTTTTTTTAGATGATAGAGGCCACTGGGCGATTGGTTTGTGGGGTCCTGCAAAATGGATCAACTTATTAGTTGCTGGTAATCCTGTGGGCATCAGTGATATTGGTTTAGTTGAAAAGAAAAAGGTTAAAAGTTAGCTGAAGCAAGCAAACAGCTTTAAAACCTTTATTGAATCCAAGTAAAAGTGTGAAACTATGCTGAGATCATATATTACCTTCTCCCTTATCAAACACTTTATAAGTGGGTCCCGTTAATATCGAAGGTGGACCAAATGCCTCAACTATGAAGAATGGTCCCATTGGAATGTGAAATTGACCACTGGAACCATGATGAGAGCATGCATCTTTCCCCAGCCTGCTGCGCAAACTCAAATTCATGAGGATTTTGTGCTTACTTTTCTTTTCTGGAATTGTGATATTCAACATAGAGATTCGACCAAGAAAGTAAAAAATAAAAACATTTGATTTTGCTGTCAAATGAGGTGAGTGTAGTGTTATTTCTTTCAGGAAGAGTACGATGTTGTCGTTTTTAGGACGATGTACCTGGTTCTATGTTGTAAGGCTGTAGGTTCTTGTGAGCGCATAGTGATCTGCGTGTGCGCGTGTATGTTTTCTATATTATTATTTTTCAGAAACAAACAGGATTCGTTATATGAATATGACAACCTCCCAAGTTGTGTTTGTTTATATACTTACATACATACATCTGAAGATGTTATCAGTCAAAAGTATCACAGATACAATATCAACGTCTTCATATGTAACGGGTCAACAGGTTGTATTTACTATTTCGACAATAGGCCGTAATGTGTAAAAGAAAAATAAGCTAAGAAAGAAACATGTCAAACGGTGAAGAGAATATGCATAAAGCCCATTAGCAGCCCACGAAAAGCTTGCAATGGTTGGGCTGGGCTGGGCTGGGGGCGTTATAGTCAATTTGCATATTGATTAGATAATAGAGTTCAACCAGAATCTACATAGGTTTATTTCTCACGAGGGGAGGGGGTTGGTGCCTAGGTGACTGGTGGTGAATATAACTTCAGTATTCAATGTCTCAACTCTCAATTAATAATTAGTTGTTCCAATTTTATAGTCATGATTTAGGTATAATTGTTTTTAAAGGCGATTTAGGTATGACTAATTTGTGGTATATGATAAGAGTTAGTTCATTGAACAGTCTAATCGGTAAGAGTATTTATTGAACTTTAAGACATATTATCATGGGTATATATATATATTTCTTTATAAATAAAACAAAATATGTATTGATTGGTTTGGTTTATACATCAAGTTTATGTATTTTAATTTTTGTTAAGAACATAAATTAAGATTAATGACATTGTTGATATTTTCTTTGTTATCATTTATTTTCAAATTTTTTAAAGAGATTTTTATTATTCTCATTAGATTACCCGTATCACCCAACCCAAGGGGTCCGCTTCGTTGTCAGCTTCCTTAAGTAGCCGAGGAACACCACTAAGGCCCCCTTTTCGGGTCCGTCGTTCAGCTCCCCACACCCGAGTTCACCCGATAATTTTCTTTGTTTTTTTACCATTACACTATGGTTAGTAAAAAAAAACATCTCTCCTATATAAATATACCATTACATACTTTAAAATTTTCATCTCAAATTCTATATTTTTCTCTATCTTTCTTCTTCTCTTCTAATACACAAAATATAACGTGTTCATACATAATATGGTTTCACCACAACACGCTTCATCACCTACGTCATCATCATCCGTATCAACCGACGAGCTCATCAAGCAAGAAAACAAAATTTTTATATGGTTGGTTTGAGAAGCGGCAAACTTAATTTATGGTAGCACTGTAGAATTGTCGGCAAGAGTAAGGAGTGAGAATATAGAAAGAGGTTGGGTATTTGCAAACGAATGACTTATAAATGGCTAATTCGGCGATAACCCTGTTTATTCGACGGATATGTTTTGGCGGCGATTCTGAATGAGAAGACAACTATTCAAACGAATACTTGATGATTTAGAAGGAGAGTAACCGTATTTGGGATGCCAGATGAAAAAAGGTTTATCTCCGATACAAAAGTGTACTTCTATTGTTCGACAATTGGCGTACGGAGTAGCCTCCGACTCGCTTGATGAGTACTTGAGAATGGGAGAGAAAACATCAAGTGATTGCTTACACAAATTCTGCAGAGGTATTATTGAACTTTATGGTAAATAATGTTTATGTAAGACTACTTATATTGATATTCGACAGTTATACACCGCGCATGAAGAAAAACACGAATTTTCCGAAATTCTCGGCATCATAGATTGCACTCATTGGGCCGGGAAAATTGCGTGGTTGCATGGCTGTGTCATTTCATTAGAGGTGATCATGAATACTCGACAATCATGCTAGAGGCTGTGGTCACACATGATCTATCGTTCTAGCACACATACTTTGGTGTTGCGGGTTTCAATAACGACATTAATGTTCTCAATCAGTCACCCGTCTTCAACGATGCTTATGAAGGAAAAGCACCCGAGTGTCCGCGTAAGAATCGGCATAGAAAGATGTTGAACGAGATTTTTGCATGCTTAAACAACGTTGGCATATACTTCATAATCTGGCACGCGGATGGAATTTGACAAGACTGAGAGACATCATGAACGTTTATATCATATTACACAATATGATTCTCAAAGACGAAGACCATGGAATTTGTAGTTTTGATGACAATGACCTTCTATCGTCTGATATCGAAACACGAATAAGTGAAGAAGCATGCACAACAAACGTTCAAGAAGTTAAAAACCGAGAAACTGATAATAATCTTCGGTCTGATTTGGTCGAACATATTTCATGATCCAACTTCTCGTCAATGAGTACGAATAAATTTCTAGATTTTTTATTATTTATTATTTTCGATTTAAAGATTTGTAAATTTTATTTTCTAATAATAATGTTTTATTAATGTTATGAAAATTTTATTTTGATTATTTGTTATATTTTTATTTTTATGCAATTTATAAATATTTTATTTTAATTTATAGTTAAATGTAAAATAAAATAAAGTAGGGAAAAGATTGAGTTAGTTGGGTTATACTATACTTGAGTTTGGGACATAAGAGAGAACGAGGAGGAAAAAGTGATATGACACAAATGTGACATTGAGATAAGTGAGAGAATCTTAGGGTGCCATACGGATGGCCTTACACGGATTGTTTCATTCGTGATGAATCTCTTGTACTATTCTACAAACTAGAACAAAATAAGGAACACTAAAGATTAAATCTCTTAATTTCTCTACATACTTTGGCTATTAAATAATGAATTACATTTAACAATTGTTCTACAACGAATCTTGTATGAATTATTGTTGTATGAAATGAGTTTTTTTGTTAATAAATACAATCAACTTTCATAATAGTTTTGTATGTGAACAACTTTTTTATGTGTCTCATATAAGATATCATTATATATAATGAACTTTGTATAAGTTATCATTGATACAACAACTTGCATACTATTAGAAAATTATAAAAGTTAGATTGTATTTATTGACAAAAAACAAAGTCATTACATACAATAATAACTTATGCAAAATTCATTGTATTTTTGTTCAATAAACCCTTTATTTTTTTCAACTAGTTTTGTATTTATACATATGCGCAAAAAATAATAAAGGAGTGTTTGATCGGCAAGAATTGGAAGGAAATTGAGTAAATGGGAATTCAGAATTCCCTCTTCATCATGTTTGGTTCACAAATTTTGTTTCCTTGCAATTCCTTCATCCATATGAATTCATAAATCCTTCAATGTAGCAAAGAACTTGTCAAATGCTTAAAACAAAGAATTCCGTCTTAACCCTTACCCACCGTCGTCACTACTCAGATGTTCGCCGGTCACCACTGTTGCTACTCTGCTCCAACGAACTCTAACCTGTCATCATTACCGTTTCGTTCTTTTTCTACAACGACCCTTCGTTGTTGTTCATGTTCTACATCCCCTTTGACTTCAATGTCTTTGGGTTTTTCGATTAATTTGGATTTTGGATTTCGTATTTTGTTATCAAGATTTGCTTTGAATTTTTTTGTTCCAGTGGTTCGGAAAATAGTCCATGACAGATGGTTATTTTTGTAATTGACCCGGTACATATATGGAAGCAAGATAACATGGAATGTTTACAGTATGCTTCGTTTATGTTGGGATTAACCGTATTTCTTTCTTGTTCAACTTGTTTTTGGGTTTAAAAATCTATTTACTCTGTTTCACTTTGCTTGATGATTTTTAATTTGAATTCCTTTGTCAACCAAACAAGAAAGTTTTGTATAAATTATAATTCCATCCAATTTCAATTCTTTAATCAAATTATAATTACTTTTGCTTTATTCTGCGAATCGAGACATATATTCCATTTAAATTTAAGGTATATTTCATCTCAATGTAATATTCAACTTTCGTTTAACTTTTTTGAAGTTTTTTTAGTTCTTGACTTTAATATTTTTGTTATGTTATATAATATTTTGATACAAAATACATGAATGAATTGTGTTTTAAAAGTATTTTCATTGATATAATTTCCCTCAAGTATTACAGAATACAAACAAAAATATTCAAGGTCAAAATTCAAAAAAAGAAAAGAAAAAAAGAATTCAAAACGTTAAAAGTAGACAATGTTTTTAGAATGAAGGGAATATTAACCTTACACTTACTTTTCGTGCGGGTGTAGAGCTATTATTTGTATTAAGGTGGTCTGAAATGACTAGTGATATATATCGTATCTAATTTATTTATTTTTTGAAAAAGAAATCATTTAGTTTTGTTAAAAACACAACTAAAGTATTAAAGATAAAATCAAACATTTAGTACCATTTTTGAATGGTAAAAAACAATTTATTCAGGAAAAAAAAACATGTCAAAAAACTCCTTTTAATTATTATATCTATAAAATGACTAAGGAATTACCTTTCTTGAAAGTGTTTCATAATATACTATTTTCTATATAAAATTTTATGTAGTTTTATAGGTTAATAACAACAGTTAGATTCAATATATTTTAATAAAACATAAAAGTAATAAAATATTCGTGGTTTTTGTGATTTTTAAAGACATATATAATAGATAAAACACAAATTAGAAAACAATAAGTTACTACACAAAGATGACGGATCGGATGGTTCTTACGATAGGCCAGTAAGAAACAATGGACTTCCTTCCTTCGTATTTCTTGTAAAAAGACAAGGCTGTTACTGCTACTGCTACTGCTCGGTTGCTGCTACTAGCCTACTACTACTGTATTACATAAGAATTAAGATCCAACTTCAAAATGGACCGTTGGGCCCAGAGGCTGGAAAATCCACGTCCTGAGCTTGAGCCCAGAAGCATTAGCCACAGGCTTGGAGTTGGGCCAAAGTTCTTTCAGATGGTTACCAATTACCATGCACACATAACGTACATATGCATACATGATACATCCATAATTTTTATTTTTATTTTTTATCACCATTATAAAAATAATAAAGGAAATTCTGCTTGAGCTCAAACAATGGCAGTTTCATAACTGTTTTGTCTTCTGTAAACGTGTTCATACATACAACTTAACTACCTACGCAAGCTTATATAAAAAAAAGTGTATTAATCATCATCAAGTAATGTGCTTACTTAATTTGGGTCTATTAAAATCATAAATGTCAACCTTTTAATATAATCCAAATTTGCATAGTCAACCTTTTGACATTTCTGATCAAAACCCTAATGAAACATTCTCTGAAGGACACGAAAACAAACTCGGCCCACATCAGCAGCCCAAGCCCAACATCTTCTCATCCTAGAGTAGAGTAGACAGACGTAGGTTTGGATTTTTCCAAGGTGCCCCATGTTTATTCGATCCTGAAGTGCTTTGGCATGATTGTTTTGAAGTTCTAAACAAAATAAAAGACTAATATAAATAATATTTATTAAACAATTCTAGTCATTAATTTATATAAAGAAATTTCATTATCAAATGGAACCATCAATTTTGTTAAAACCTGAAATCCAGTTTTGACTTTTTTTTTTGTCAAAACTAGATTCAATTTTAAGTTATAATTTGAATTAAAATTATTCAAGAAAATTTTATATATGCCCTTTTTAAGGCTTAAAATATCGTATTTGTCCACAATAATTTACAAATATCTTATTTACCTTTTTAACATTTCAAAATATCATATTTAACCAAATTCTTAGTTTTATCATTTTAAAATATTTTATAATCATTTTAATTCTTTCAAATTATAGGGTTAATTTTATATATACCCTTATTAAACATCAAAATATCTTATTTGCCCCATTTAACTTATAAATATCCTATATACCCTTCTTAAGCTTTCATAATATCTTATTTGCCCAAATCATCATTTTTTAATCATTTTAAATGAATTGTATTATAAAATATAATTAAATGACTATTATACCCTTCTTTTAAATCTATTTATAAAATTTCACCCATATCTTTACTAAACTTTTTAAATATCACATGGTAAATGCACAAATGTTGTTTCCGTTGTACTGCCGTTCTCCACGACGAAAGCTGTGCCCTCTATGATAAATGAACATTCAAATGACGGTGTATAAACCAGGGGCGGACCCAGGCATAAACGAGTGGCGGCACGGGACACCAGTCAATTTTGTCTGCGTAGTGTAAATTTCGATTTTTTCGAGACTGTTTTACCATTTCGTAGTGTAAATTCCGATTTTTTCGAGGCGGTGCTACCACTCATTTCAAATCTTAGGTCCGGTGCTACCACTCATCTCAAATTCTGGGTCCGCCCCTGCGATCTATGACTGGTTTGGCAACACAAAGATAATATTTTTTATCATCGATTTAACATAAATAGGAAATTAGTACAGTTAGGAATATCGTTGTTCGACTAGACAACTCAAAGATTTTTTTTAATTACTGACCGTTAACACAAAGTGGGAATAATTACTTTTAGGAATATTGATGACTGATTCAGAAATCAATTATTTACGTTTTGGAGACTACAAAACTCAATTTTGAGAATATACTTTTGAGTTGTTTTTTCAAATTGATTATTTAATTATTGTGATTTTACCCTTTAAAAAGTTGATTATCTGATTATTGTGATATGAAGCGGCATAATCAAATCCAAACACTATAATTCAGTAGCACATTCTCTTACAGCTGATTATCTAATTCTGATTATTACAAACGTATAATCTATTTTCAAATTGCAATCCCAAACACCCCCTTGACAACCAAAGATAATATTTTTTATTACTGTCTTAACACAAAGGCTGTGCTCGGCAATGGACTTATGGGGGATTATAGGGGCTTGGGATTCTAGTTTTCATAATCCCCAGCCCTTTAGCCTTGTTCGGGTGTTAAAATCTTGAGGGGATTATTAAAAACATAATCTCTCATAAGCCCAAAAAATAAAAGTTTTTTCAAGTAGCTTATGGCTTGGGCTTGTAATTATTATTTAATCAGCCACATCCCCAGCTCCAGCTCCAGCTCCAGCTCCAGCCTCAGTCTCTTTCGCCAAACACACCCAAAGAGGAAATCATTAGTTTTATGAATTCGAATAATGGATTTTACAACACAAAAATAATATTTTCTATTATTTACTTAACACAAAGAGAGAATCATTACTTTTATGAGTATCAATGACCGATAACAACACAAATATAATATTTTATATTACTGACTTAACACAAAGAGGGAAACATTTCACGAAATTCTTGATCTATTTGACAACACAAAGATAATATTTTCTATTATTGATTTAACACAAAGAGCGGATTATTACTTTTACAAATATCGATGGCTGATTTGACAACACAAAGATAATATTTTCTATTACTAACTTAACTCAAAGAAGGAATTGTTACTTTTACGAATATCGATGACCGATTAGACAACATAATAAAGATAATATTTTATGAAACTGATTTAATGCAACGAGGAAATCGTTACTTTTAGGGATATCGATGCAATTTGAGAACTCATAGATAATGCAACATCCTGAACATTATAATCTTTTTGGTGAGAATGAAAATTAAGTGGTTAGATCTTGACTCTCTCATCCATTACGTATCAGTTCATTCATCTGTTTCTAATAGACTGTGTGAAGGTGTGTGTATGTCTCGGAGAAATATCAAATTGAAACTTGATTTAGCGTTGGATTGGCTCTCCATAGTAACAATGTATGATCTACAATTCACTCCTTGATTTAATAAGATGATTAAATGTAATTTGATGAGTTGCTAATTAATTTCATTTTGTTGGGTTTCGGTTCGGTGGGATGCCGAGGATTTCAAGGAGGGTTGTTGTATGTGTGCCATTGTAAATCGTTGTAAGGGAATCACATAAATCAATATCTAAAAAGGTTTCTTTAACCTGAATTTGAGAATCAATGGATCAAAAATTTGTAGAGTTGAGCTTTGATCATAGGTTTCGGCCGTGTTATCCAATCGATTTGTTGGTTAACTCATTCCTAATTTACAACCCTTTTGGGTTTTAGAATTTGATTTATGATTTTGGTGGATGGAGTTGTGTTCTATATGTGAGTTGCAGTCCACCGTAGAACTGAGGTTTACATTACATCCTCGATGATAGGTTGATACTAATCTGATGGTCCAAAGATGTGATAAAGATGAGTAACTTGTAGATTCTTGTGTAAAAGATGAAGAACAATATAAGAACACA
>JAUEJL010067201.1:0-17228 GCA_032274825.1 Drosophyllum lusitanicum | reverse complement strand
AAAAAATTAATTAATATAAAACCGGGTCAACCCGGGTTAAAATTGACCGGTTCGACCGGTTCAACTGCTAAACCGGCTGGGTCACTCCGGGCAGCAAAATGCCAAAAAACCGGTATACATTGACCCGGTCTTGTGGCCAGGTCCCGGGTTAATAGGTTTGACCGGCCGGGTCAACCCGGCTTTTAAAACATTGCATGCAAGTCCATTTAACCATGATTCTTTCCAACGTGGCAAGTTGTTGTTCAATCAATTTTGACTCTTCAAGTTGACTTCAACCATTAGGTGTCTTTATTTGTTTTTTCACAAAAGATAAAATACTTTTTTTATTTAAATTAACTTTAATTAATGTACTTATAGTTATAATTTAGAGAATATGATACATGCAGCTAACATTATTTAAGTTATCAAAAGGCCTAATGTATGATTAAGGTGTCTCTCCCTTAGAGGTCGAGGGTTTAAGTTTTGTTAAGGCCACACGCTGTAGATTAGCCAATTAGGTGTGTGTGTGTGTTTGTCGTAAAAAATATCATTTAAGTTAGGTGATTATGCTCTAACATACCACTTAAAACCTTCTTGACAGATTACGGAGCTACTCAACTTCTCTTAATGCCAAGTAGTAGAAAAACCGCTTTTCCGAGCTAGCTGAATGATTACTATGTAAGAGTTAGTGAACATTGTTCTAACTCATAGCTCTAAGGTGACAACTACTCCCATTTTTTGGTCAATCCACGCTAATGCTAGAACAACTTTTCATGAGAGGTATTAACTATTAAGGTTATTTGAGTGTTTTAATAATTTACATGACATATGATAGTAAGATCATTTAATTTAAGTGATGTTAGGTTGTTAGTTGCATATATTATTTTTTCATAAATCTAGAAGATGAGGAAAATATACAATAGGCAAACAAAATAATGTCATTCATATATAATCATGAATGATCCAAATTTGTTGAATGATCCAAATCTTTCATTTAATAAAATAAACTTAATTGCTTAATCTTTGTCATCCATTTAATCAAAATTGTAATTACAATACTGATTTTTTCTTAATTAAAATTGAATGAATCAAAATTATTAGAAAATTTTCATATATATGTTATTCTCAAACCTTAAAATATCGTTTTTGTCCACCATAATTTACAAATGTCATATTTATTCTTCATAACATATCAAAATATCATATTTAACCAAATTCTCGATTTTATCAATCAATTCTTTATTATTGTTTAAACAAGCGGTGTATCACACAAATATCTAATTCAGTAAACATATAAACAAATATTGGTTAATCATATTATTAAAAAAAAAGAACAAGAAAAGACTCGTGACATTAGATAAAAATCTGAGCTCTAGACGAAACAATAGGACTAGGAGAACTACTTTACTTTTATTATAACATGTGATGTGATATTTAGGTGTAAATGTCTGGTTGGTTTTCGCTGATAAAGATTTGATTTTTGTATTTTTAGTGCAAATTAAGTAATTAATATAGGGAATAACTTAGCTATACTATCATGTAGCCAGTTAACTACATGATGCATGCACACACAAACACTTGATGAGCTATGCTTATACACTATGTACTATGATGACCCCACTAAGTGTTTGTGTGTTCATTATGTAGCTAACGAGCTACATGATTGTGTAGCTAATAAACAAACTATTAATTATTATCATAAACTTAATTAGTAATCCTCTATTTTATACTTAAAACAATCTTCAATATTTTTTCATAAACAACCTTTATTTAATTTAGATGAAAATTATTCGTCTTGTTTAAATTTATTCAAATTAATAAAAGTTATTGGAAATAAGAGTCGCATGCCAATTAAGTTTTTAGAGTTGTGTTCAATAAAGTCTATTTAAAAAACATAGTCCTGAAATTTTAATATTGATTTGTAAAAGCATCACATGTGAATTACGAAAAATTACGAAAATGCCACTCCGCCCAAATTTTTAAAATTTAATATGGACCATTGATGTCATTGATTCAAAGGCTGTAATTAGTCCCTTAGGACTATGAATTAATTATGGACTATATTGAACATTCTTCAATAATAATAATAATAAAAAAAATCATGTAGTCAATTAAGTAGAAAGAAAACTATAATTAGGGTAAAATGTGAAAGTTGTTATTCTCAAAGGGGCAGAATTACAGGAGAATATCAATATGGATGATTCTTTTACATTAAACAAAAAGGATCCCTCCACAGCCAAGCAACACTCGCTCTTCCAGATTTCCGATACTCATTTTCTCCACACGATACTCATCACACCGCCGGCTGTATTCCGGCGGCCCAGATGACCCAAACAGGTCCCCGGAGAATCCAGAGCCCTGGCCTGGAAGATGAATCCCGGGAACAATCCCAATCGTCCTCAACTGGTATGAGGCTCATTGTACCTTTGCAAGGTATAGTTCAAGGCAGGGGTGGGTTGATTTTAGGTTCAGTTATCCCTTGTGCTATGTTCTACTTCCTTCAATTCTACCTCAAACGACGACGTTCGCCGCCGCACCCGCCACAAGACCAGACCTCGAACCCTCCGTCGCCGACTCCATCGTCATCTAACATGACGGAGCTGTCGAGGTCAGCGTCTCGGTCTAATTTGTTGTCGCGTGGTTCCATTGGTAGGCCGCACGTCTCGTCTAGGGTTCATTCTATTGCGAAATCCAACGATTCGCCTTATTACATTGGATTAGACAGAGTTTCTGCAGATCCTTACGACAAATTGAATAATCCTAATGGTGTTATTCAGCTTGGTTTGGCCGAAAATCGGGTATAATTTGTGCAATTTGGTTGCTAGTTCTGCTTTGAATTATTTACCCGTTTTGGTTTTCGAATTATAATTGGTATATGTTTACGGTGATTGCAGCTGACACTGGATTTGATTGAAAATTGGATTACTGAGAAATTAAACGACTCTATACTTGGTGTGGGAGACAGCAGAGGTGGTTTGGGTGTTAGTGACCTTGCTGCCTACCAGCCGTTTGATGGAATGTCTGAGTTAAAAGTGGTAAATTTTTATTACTTTATATAGAATATTTAGTTACAATTTTGAAAGACTGTTTCTTTAACAATTCTCATATATTGGCATTTTCCGCTCTCTTTTAAGATTGTAGTAATTGTGAGTAATAATAATAATCTTGAATATAGTTATTTAAGTGTCTTAGATATCGCCTTTTCTTGGTTACAGAAGGGTGCTAAACTGCTAATACTGTCATGTAGTTGCAATGCTGAGAAATTTGGTTACTTCGGAAGCATACGGTGTGACTACTTTTTCAGATTTTATTATGATTACCAAATGCGGGTGGGATGATATTTGGACTATGTCATCACTCTATAGTGTAAAAGCCTTTATACGGAGAACGATTTTTTAACTGTAAATTTTTATGGTATTTTGTACTTGTGAATTTGTGATCATATTATACGTGGCAGCCTACCATTTATTGTTGTTATAAGTTGAAAAACACGAGTGTGTATAAGTGTATTATCTGATTGCTGCCTATTTGTGAGGTTTGTAGTCGTCACACTCCTTTTTGGGCATGAACCTTGCGGCTTTTAAATTTTATTTGTATGGACAAAGCATAAATATACAACTAAAAAAGAAAAGAAGCTTTTGAATTGTGTAGAAGGCAAGCTAGGGCAATAGCAATATTAAGGTTAACACTAAAATTTAGTATGAATTTCCTTGCTTCACTCTTTATATATATATATTTTTTTCCGGAGATTATTAACGTGATGTAACACATAGAAGAGTGGAATTTATGTTGAAGTAGTGAAAATGATCTTATATTTATGATTGTGGAGTTTGATTCCTTTTATTTTCCACATCTATTTTTCATCTTTTGGTTTCTGTTAGTTTTTCTTTTCTTTTTTCTGAATGATTTGGATCCACGGGTGTATGATAATTGGCTGATTTATTTGTCTATTTTATCCTTTTCTTTCTGGGCAGGCCATGGCTGGTTTTATGTCACAAGTTGTGGGAAAAACTGTGTCATTTGACCCGTCACACATAGTGCTAACATCTGGTGCAACTCCTGCTATCGAGATTCTTTGTTTTGCTTTGGCAGACCAAGGAAATGCATTTCTTATACCTGCTCCATACTACCCTGGGTAAGTTCAGTGCGCTTTTTAAAACCATGAGATTGTTAATTAACATGTTATAAGTTCATTATCCATTGTAATTTGTTACAAACCCTTCATTAAAGATGGCAATTTTGACTCATTTACTGTAACAGCCCTATTTTCAGTCAAATGTGTGTGTGTGTATATATAATTTTTTTTAAAACATTTGGCTAAACATCCAAAATTACTATAAAGCTAAAAATATTTAATATATAAACTATAAGGACTAAAGCAAGAAAGATAAAATCTCTAGGTAGGAAATGTAAATTTAATAAGTAAGCTCACAAGTAGCATACAAAGCTCCTTACAAATGTAAAACATGGACCACAACTTTTATATGACAAGGCAAGACTATTTTCTATGATAAGTTAAAGCTACAAACATGACAAATCAAGCCTAGATGTGGGTTTTACAAATAGATTCAAGTGTTGGCCAACTAAGGAGTGATAAGGCAAAGCTAGAAGAATGACAATTTAAGACTAGGAGCATGAGGTGGTGAAACAAGTACATATGTGTCTTATCCTTATAAAGTCACAACTCACAAGTTAAAGACCATAAGAACAAGTACCCTAAAGCAAGGCACTTACACTATAAATAGAGGTCAAAGGTAAATCATTATCTTCATCCTTAAATTCTAAAACATCTCAAAAGAACAATTAATAAGGAGACTAGGAAGTTTAAGAAGTCACAAAACAAGGTGAGTATGTTATGTGCTTTAATGAAATATATATGTGCTATATAAATGTTTTATGCATGACGCAAGTTTTATTATGATATATTACTATGTTTTCTTTGCATAAAGTTATGCTATGATTAACTAAGTATGTGGCAAAAGTAATGTTATCATGCATATTAACATATGATACATAAAGTTTTTATACATATTAAGTATGGCACTATGGCTATTGAGATATCCAACGTACGGGATATAGAATGAAGGGACGTCTTGCAAACAGACCTTATTGGGTAGCCTTTATGTGGACCCGAGGTTAGAGAACCTATGAGAAGTTTGGCATACTTAACATGTAACCATGAGATCTCAAAGAAATGTTTTATACTTGAAACTGGTTTACAAGAAAGATTGTTTATAGCCCCTTTTAATTGGCTAAGTATTTGTGAAAAATATTTATCATGAAACCATAATTACTCACTAAGCTTGAAGCTTACGTATTCATATATGTATCTCAGGAAACAAGAAGTAAGGGACCATTGAAGTATTTTTTATTTTTTTTAATAAATTAGAACTTTTGTAATATTATCTTACGCATTTCCACTGATGTAATAAGTTTTGTATGAAGTTATGATGAATAAAAAGTTTAAGATTTATAGTTTTCTCTATATTCACTTGTACTAAAGGCTCAAATATAATACCCACGAGATCCGGGTGTTACAGATGTGCTTCTGTTTCTATATCTGCTGATGCAATATATCAGCCAAGTAATTGTATATGTGTGATAGGGCCTTGTAATAGGATCTTGGGAAGCTTTTGTCTCTTTTTGCTGCATGAGTTTATATATTTATTTATTTAATTTTTGTCTAAAGTCGCATTCCTTCACTTAATGATTAACGATGCTTGTAGTAAACTCAACTGTCCACTGTTGTTGGATTTGTATGGCACATGTTTTTCATCTTGTTTGATAGATGCAATCATTACACATGAAATGCATAATATGTTGGTTTTACTGCTGTTATCAAATCTATTGCACCTTGTTTATGATAGCTTTCTGGTCAGCAACATATAACTGTACACTTTAGCGGCAATAACTTTTATTATATTGAGCACACACGCATATTAGTTATATTATACTGAGGTAGCCGGTAGGATGGTACTATGGTTGGAAACATACATGACTACTTGCCACATATCTGAATCTATGAACTTGAAATTTCCTGAAGACTCGTGAAGCTCATGTATGTGTTGCACAGATCTGTTTGAAGTTGTAGATCGAAGGGCAAAGCTTGTAGTTGGAGATGAGCAACCAAACACACAGCCACCAGGTTAGCAAGTGTCTATCTCTCTCTTTTTATTTCTTGTCTTTATGAAAAAGAAGGTGAACATGGGATCACAACTGTCCCCAGAGCAAAGAAAGTGTTTTTTTGTAGATTGAAGGGCAAAAAAGTTGTTTTTTGCTGCATTTATTTTGTATATTATCACAATACTGAGATAGAATATTGAATAAGAGTGATTAGCTTCTACAATGGATGTTACGCACGGATGGTGCCTGTGTTATCCAACAATACAATGGTATTTGTGTTGATAAAAGAAAGATAGATATTCTTTGCAAAATTTAGTAGCCTCTACTTCTGATATCTGCTTAGTGGTCATCTTTCTGACTTATGTCTTTCTTTTTCATGATTTTCGCATTCTGCCTTATTAAGCTCCCAATGGACAAGGATCTCAATCAAAGAGTAAAAAGTCAAAGGCTAAGGTATCTTGAGGTTTCTTGTGGGATTTATATAATTCTTTTTCATAAGTGATGTTAAATTGTTTTATTTGCAGCCTAACAAGGGAAAATCATCAGATGGAACATCTGCAACAGTTGATACTGCCATGAAGAATACTAGATCTCGTGCATCATCATCATCAAAAGTATCATCTGATAAAGATCTATCTGCTGCTTCAAGCGATAATGATGGGATTATTCATGTTAATTCTTTATCAAAAGCTAAAGATGATGAGCAACACAAACTTAACTATGATGTCTCCAAACCAGATGCTCCCAGCAAGTCTTTGTCATCCTTGGATAATCAGCCGAAACTTGACACTTTAAAGGACGAGAATACAGAAACTGCTACTAATCGAGAAATTCCATCAATCTTCAATGGTGATCTTGTTAACGGAACTTCTTCAAAATCTGGTGAGGAGATCTCGTCAGCACCAGTAAATTTGGAAGAGACCGAAGCTGAAAAAAATCATCAAACTGATCCTGATCAAGATGTCTTTTTGAAAGACAAAGGAAGTGAGACCGAGATCAACAAAGAGGGAGATGGGCCCCAATCTTTAATTTCAGATGCACCTAAAATTAGTTCACCAAAAGTTAGTGATATCAAAGTCAAATCTCATATAGATGAAAAGTATCAAGAACATAAACCTGCAACCTCCCCAAAGAAAGTACAAGATCAACTTGATTCCCAAAAGAAAATACAAGATGAGCCTGGTTCCCCAAAGAAAGTACAGGATCAGCCTGGTTTCACAAAGAAAGTACAAGATCAGCTTGACGAGGTAACTATAGTTAAAGGGCATTCGTATTTTTGGAATTTTTTAGCTTTAGAGTTTCTAATGCTTTAGGTACATTGTGTAAGAGGTTTTTTTAATGGAATTCGTTTTTAATTCAATAGGCGCAGGGGTTGCTTGAAAGTTCAAAAACCACTGGTCAGTCTAAAGAGGCTAGGTTGGCACGGGTAAGGCTACACGTCTATTTTCCTTATTATAATTATGGCTGTTAAATCCTTTATGGTGGATATAGGGCGTTGGTTGCCACACATGCTTACCTATATAAATGTATGCACACACATACTTGGGAATTGGGATCATGTGAGAACAACTCATTTCGTTAGAACATGAAATTTAGTTTTCAAATATATGCTTACACATTCGAAACAAATTTTCTTTTCTTTTTCTTTATGTTTTTTTCACGATTACTTTTCTTATAACTTTAGAAATGTTCTTTAAAAAAAATTTGATTTTTTTCCATCTGGGATTACCTTCACAGTAGAAAACACTGTGATGGGGACCCCCTGACAAACCCAACAAAAATTTCATGTTTTTCTACCGAACACTTTCTTTAGATCAAAAGAAAAGGAATGGTAAAAGAATGACAAAGAAAGTGTTTTGAATGTAAATGAAACCTTACAGAGTGCAAATATATGAATGTGGCTAGTAACCTCCCTCTGATAGAAAACAAGAGCAATATTTATGAAACCTTAAAGAGTACGAAGCTCATCATGCTTGTGCTGCTTTCTGTAGGTTTGTGCCGGGCTTTCATCACGGCTTCAAGAATACAAATCAGAAAATGCGCAATTAGAGGAGCTTCTTGTGGCAGAGGTACAGTGAAAATGCATGATATCCTTATGGTATGCTTTAAATTGCATTATTTATATGTATCAAAAACGTCGTTTACAACTTATTCTTCCTTAACAGAGAGACCTGAGTAAATCATACGAGGCTCGCATACAACAATTGCAAAAAGACTTGTCTTTATCAAAGGAGGAGGTGAACAGAGTGGAGTCAAGTATGTTGGAGGCCTTGGGTGCAAAAAATGCTGAAATCGAGGCACTTGTCAGCTCCATGGAGACATTAAAAAAGCAGGCTGCTTTATCTGAAGGAAATTTGGCATCATTGCAGGTTTATGCACTCTTATGAAGAATGCAAGTTTTACATCTTACTCTTACTACCTTTTATGGTTTTGTTTCTGTATTTGGTATAGTAACTGCATATATGAGGGTCTAATCTATCTAATTTTCTCATTGATTCTTAACCTGTTATGCACAAGCTAAACCGATCAACTGAGATTCCAAATTTGATGGAAAACAACCTTTTCTTTAAAGAAGGGCTACTTTTTTTGTGTGCTCATAAAAGTAAAACAAATACCAATATCCTGTTATGTGACTGTTGCAATGTCGAGCCTCTCATGATTTGATGTGGATTAGACATATGAGCATATTATTTTAAAGCTTGCTGGAAGTAAGGGAGGTTCTTTGGCTTATTAAGGGAGCTTATCTAAATGCAATATGCTCATCCAGACACTTGTGAAAAAGTGCTTATGAGCTTATATAAGGGTTAAAAAGTGTGTTTTGCAATCACACCTGAGTGATGGCTTTCTGAAATCACATAAGCTATTTCTAATAAGCTAACCCAAACACCCTCTAATTTCTGAAATAATAAGTTAGAGTTTCTCCTCAAGAGAACCTCTAACGATCTCTTGAATTTCCAGTAATCTTCTGCATTATGACAACGTGTTCACTTGTGTTGTACTTAATTATTTTAGTATTAATTGTTAGTTCAACTATCACAAAAATAAACTGATGATAACTATATCCTGCCTGTATTTGTCGTCTTTAATCAATAATCTCCAAATAGCTCAACCTTATATGACTGAGTGTTTTACTTTCTTATTACCAGGCAAACATGGAGTCGATAATGAGGAGTAGAGAACTAACTGAAACGAGAATGATGCAAGTAAGAAACTGTCTGAAGTCATAAACTGATGCACCAAATGTACTATTTGGGCCTTGTATCACACTAATCACTGCATATGGTGTATTTCTGACATTGTTGACTATGTGATGGTGTACAGGCTTTAAAGGAGGAGCTTGCATCTGTAGAACGAAGAGCAGAAGAAGAACGTGCTGCACATAATGCTACCAAGATGGTCTGGATTTACTTAACCTTTTCTTCTGTTAATGTTATTTTATTAATCTTTTACGTTTTCATATGATTTTATAAATAACAGGCAGCAATGGAAAGGGAAGTAGAACTAGAACACCGTGCTCTTGATGCATCGACAGCCTTAGCCAAGATCCAGGTACTCTCAAGAATATGCATTTAATTTTACTCACATCAGCTTTTAATAGCAAAATTATTATTGTTGTTGCTATTATTAACATAAGCATTTTCTGTTACTTGCTCCCTGTATTAGAGAACAGCTGATGAGAGGACTGCAAAAGCAGTGGAGCTTGAGCAGAAGGTGGCACTACTTGAGGTAACTACAGAAAGCCTTAATATGAATTAATTATATTATTATATTTTTTTTGTCAAATTCTAAGTCCATCTATCATCAGGTTGAATGTTCTAGTTTAACTCAAGAACTGCAAGATATGGAAGCTCGTGCTCGCAGAGGCCAAAAGAAGTCCCCGGAAGATGCCAATCAAGCAATTCAGGTAGGATGAACTGCTTTTTATTTTTCTATTAATTTTTTTATTGGCGAAAATAGATTCTGTTAGCAAATGAAATAAATCAATCCATGGTAATAACAGACTCATAGATTACAAATCACATCAGAAATATATTCAGATAAAAGGCAAACACGGAAACCAAAAAATAGGTAGCTTCTATGGTTATTTATTTGACCCACTCACATGTAGGAGCAATATGGTATACATATACTTCTATTTTGTCAATTACAATTTTAAAAAATAATTCTATAGCTTAATACTACCTATAGGTGGTATATTAGTTTGAAGATCTATTAATGTTATTGCACCAAGAAGGGTTTTATTTTCATGAAATTTTGACTTTTGCCATATCATTTGGTTGCTGTTCTTTTTTTTTTTGGCTCAAAAGTAGAACAACAAAACAATGCTTCGGGATTTAATATGCAATCATAGATTTGTTTGAACCAGTAGAGTTTATTAATGCAGGATTACAAAAACTAAACTAATTATATGAATGCAGTAATTGCGTATCCCCATGTTAACATCAAGTTGTGAATGTATAGATGCAGGCTTGGCAAGAAGAAGTAGAACGTGCACGGCAAGGCCAGAGAGATGCTGAGAGAAAGCTCTCGTCTATGGAGGCAAGTTTCTCTGGGTTTGTTGGCTAATAACGACTAATTAAGAGCTCAATCCCAATATAAATCAGTATATGATATGTTCTAAAGTGAATGGCGAACCAATTAATGAATGCAGGCTGAAGTACAAAAAATGAGAGTGGAAATGGCTGCCATGAAAAGGGACGCGGAACATTATTCACGCCAGGTTTTATTATTTCCTAGTTTTTGCTCATTAAATTATGTGTTTCATTTGCATCTGCAAATTTTAATGTCCAACGTCTTTATTATTGAATGGGGCCATTGTGTTTGTCAGCTTAGGGTAAAGACTTTGAGTAAGTTTTTATTATTTTGTATATCTCAAAGCTTACCTTCGTAACATTTTAGTATATGTTTGTTAAAACTAAAAAATCGAATAGAGTGTATCTTTATCAAGTTATCACTTGGTTCTTGAACCAACCAACCAGCTACAGTTTTGAATCTAATATGCTCATTTTAAATCTTTCCTTGTGTTTTTAACTTAAACGGCTTGATTTTCTGCTTGTCTTGTAAGTTCTTAAAGGCTTTTAAATCAACTATGATAGTAGGATGAAGAGAAAGTAATGTATGCTGCAAGAAGTACCATTGAAACTCCAGTTCTGGTTCGTCTTAAGTCTTTCAAGCACAATAAAATAAATGTCTTTTTGTCTGTAACACATTTATAAACTCTGAAATGTAATGTTATCTCCATATAGGGACAACCAAATAAATTAATTAAGAAAATGAAATTTTCATTTTTTTGGCCTTGTTTTTTTTACATCATTTGGTGCGTTCGTTTCTCTTCTCTAGATATTAGATTTTGCCATTTTCTAACCAAGTAGAGTGGGACAGGAGCATATGGAGCTGGAGAAACGGTACAGGGAACTTACGGATTTGTTGGTACGCAAATATCCGAGTCTCTCAGTGATGAATATTCTGTTAATTAATTAATTAATTAATGACTTGGGTTGAGAAAAACATGACAATTTGTGTGATCAGTATTACAAGCAAACACAGTTGGAGGCAATGACCAGTGAAAAAGCTGCTGCAGAGTTCCAATTAGAGAAGGAGATGAAGCGTATTCAAGAAGCTCAGGTCATTATTAGCTACTTTTGCATTTTTTTTAAATGTAATGTTGATTACAAAATAACGCGTTCGTGAATGTTGATTACCCGTTCTAATTGTCACTTAGTTGTAGTTGTGCATTATGTACTCAATCTGTTTTAGTGACCAGGTAGAAGTAGAAAGGAGCAGAGTTCCTCGTCGTGCATCAACAAGTTGGGAAGAAGACACTGACATGAAATCCCTCGAGTATGTTTGTTGCTATCCTATTCATTTTTTTCTTATCAGGATGGGTGAGTCAGATCGGGTTGGGTTGGGTTGACCAGCAAACACTCCTTTGCCCTTTCTTATTTTAAAAATAAATAATTAATTGATGTGCTTTTTTTACTTCACAAAGAGAGTATCATTACAATCATAATCTTGTTTTTGAATAAAATGATTTAAGAGGTTGTATGCAATGAAAATAGACTATGTACTACTTTCAAGTTTCAAGCCATTAGACCCATTTGACCTGTTCCACATTAAGAGGCTGTTTGTTTGCTGATAAATGGAACCATTCAGCGCTGAAAATTAAGTGCGCTCTGACAATTCAGTTAAGGGACGGCAAATATGTTTTCTTCTGTCATTGTTTGTACTCAAGCAACAAGTAGAATCTGAATTTTGCAAGCGAAAAAAACTCCTAGAAGGATGAAAAATAGTTAAACATTTAAGATCGGGTAGCTTTCATATATATATATATATGTATGTATATATATGTTGATACATGATTTAAATCCGATTTTTCTTTGGATTTAAAAATTCTATTTGTTTATGCCAAAAAATACAACATAGTTAGAAAACACAGTAACATTTAATTACTTTTACTTTCAGGCCTCTCCCCTTTCATCACCGCCACTTGGTTGGGGCAAGCATACAGGTAACGTAGTTCCATTGCCATGCCACCTTTTTGTTTATCTTTTCTCAATTCTTCCATATTTGTACCAATGCAGTTGCAGAAGGCTGCAAAAATATTGGATTCTGGTGCTGTCAGGGCTATGAGATTTCTCTGGCGATATCCTATTGCTCGACTTATCCTGATATTTTACATGGTAATAATACTGTTTGGGAATAAAAACTTCCCTCTTATGTTTTTTTTCCGTATAATCGTCTCTAGATGGTACTTAAGGATTTTATGTCCTCTATATGTAAAATGAACAAAAAATTGAGAAAGGAAGAAGTCTTTGTATCGCAAACTAAATACTAATCGAGTTCCAGCATTTTGACCAAGTTCTGATGGTTTTGAAGCTAACTCGTTATTATGTCTCAGGTATTTGTCCACCTCTTTATGATGTATCTGCTGCATCGACTTCAGGTACGAGCTACTCAATTTTTAGGATTTAACATTGATCAAAAGCATGTGATAGAACAAAGAGGGATGTATGAGTTTTTAGCATGGTGGGTGATGAATTAAATTCTTAAATAAACAAAGAACAGAAGTCATACTTCCGCCAGGTTACAATGTAGAGTTGTGTTCAATAAAGTCCATGTAAAAAACATAGTCCTAAAATTTTAATATTCAATCACTACAATCACATGTGATTTGTAAAAGCATCACATGTGAATTACGAAAATGCCACTCCGCCCAAAATTTTAAAATGCAATCTGGACCATTGATGCCGTTGATCCAAGAGCTAAAATTAGTCCCTCAGGACTATGAATTAAATATGGACTATATTGAACATTTCACTATATAGAGTATTTTAATAACGACTAGAGTACACCATCAAGCAGAGAGATAGGGGGACAAAAATTCGACCTTGTATTTTTTTCGTTTATACTAGTATTTTACTCGCGCAATGACGTGGTATATTACATATTGTTCAATCAAGTTTTACTTTGTAATCTAAAATGTAACGTTGTATAAACAATAGATGTTTGGTTTCTCACTTTGTAACCGAATAAATTAATGACCATGAGTTATGGAGTTTAAAAATTAATCCTGTTCTACACTGTAAATGAATTATATTTTGTAATTGATCATATTGTAATTTTCATTAATTCTAAAGTTTAATAATCTAATGTTTTAAGATATTACTAGATTAAATACCCGTGTATCATTTAAAAAGTGATAAATATTAAACATTAATAAAACGTATTTAATACTTATAAAATATGAAATAAATGAGAACTGAAATAATGACTGGCGTCATCATCTAGACCAATAGTGAAAACGTCGACGAGAAAAGGAGGTCAGATGTGACGGAAGAAACGCCGGGTTGTCATGATAGAAAGAGACGCAATTGTATTTTTTGTAAAAGTCATCGATCATTATTATTACAATTAAGAGCAGTAATGTCAAGTTTTTTGGTTATAACTAAAAAGAATTTAAAATATTTTAGAAAATATTTAAAATGATAAAACTAAAAATTTGGTTAAACATGACCTAGATACATAGAGTAGCAGATAAGATAACTTCTTATTGGTTTTTTCCATGAAAAATTATCTCTATGTTGTGTATTATGTAACAAGAGTTGTGTTAATTAAAGTCTATGTAAAAAATATAGTCTTAAAATTTTAATATTCAATCACATGTGATTCAGTATACAATCTCATGTGATTTGTAAAAACATCACATGTGAATTACGAAAATGACACACCGTCCAAAATTTTAAAATGCAATCTGAACTATTTATGTCATTGATCCAAAGGCTAAAATTAGTTTCTTAGGACTATAAATTAAGTATGGACTATATTATACATTTTTCTATGTTAACAAACAAAAGTTTTAAAATTATGATTGAAATTTTATTCCATTTTTTGTATGTTAGGTCAAAGATTCGTGCTTACACGGGCATTGTTTGACTTTCTTTTATTTTCTTTATGAAGAACATACTATACTATAAATAAATTACAGGAAAAATAATATGTACAACTAAAAGCATTTATGATAGGTGTTTTCATACTTACAAACACTTAAATGAGTAAATAATAAAATGACTAAGATACTCTTTATTTAAAGTGTTTGTAAATATGAAGGTACCTAAAATAGTTGATACTAAAAGCATATATCATATTCATGTTCATGGATATCATCTCTATGATGTTCTCTCCAAAACAAAACAAAAAAAAAATCTCGAAGATGTAGACATAAAGCAATAAAAAAGAGAAATGACTTATATACAACAAAAAGTGTATGTTTAGAGTCTGAACAACAATACCTTTAAGCATATAGTTCATAAAAATAGTTAGTGGGTTTGTAAGGGTAAAAAAATCATAATTGTTGCATGTAATAAAAAAGTATTAGTGTACAAATCATCTCTCGTATAAAAAAGTTATCAATAACACATTTAAGTATAAATTTATATTTTAAAATCTGATCAATGATCACAGTCCAAATAAGTTGCAAGGATACATTCATATAAGATATTAGAAAATATATCCTTAATTTGGTAGAGCACAATGTCTTTCTTGAGAGTTCAATGAGTTTGAATTACTTTTCTTCTCTTGTATGATAATCACTATTGTGGCAAAAATAGTTTCATTCATCTCTCATAGCAATGTTGGTTCTCTTCTTTTGTTTAGTACTTAATTTATGTTAATACTTAAACATCATTGTAAGTTTTCTTTTTGAACAGCGAAGTTATGTTAGTGGGCTGGGTCCACAGTAACATCCATATATAGCAGTATGCGAGCCGCAAGCCACGTACCATGAGAGAGTAAACCCTCATCCATTATTTCTGAAAACCTCCACAATAAGGCTTGAACTCGAGACCTCACAGTGGGATAAAACCCTCTATACCACTAGGACAAATTCCTAGTTAGTAACATCATTGTAAGTAGCAATGTTTTTCCTTTGATAGACACACACTCCATGTTTTCCTAGTGTTAAACATGGGTGTGTTTAATATTTTGTACACCCAACTACTTCCATGTTGTTTTGTAAGATCTCCTTATATGTAACATTAGGTTTTTGACTTATTGGGTTGGTTGTATTTTATTACTAGTAGCTAAAACTTATATAACGATTAATTTAAAAATCGTTGATTGTTACGCGACAAATTAGGTTTGAAAATTCATCGATTATATTACTACAGAAGTAAATATTATCATAAATATTAAATGCACGACTACTTTACAACTTTATGTTTTGTAGAATATCTGTTAACAATATTAGTTGTCATATCAAAGGTAAGAGTTTAAACTATTCGGCAGTAGCCTAGATGATATCGTTTCTTAAGGTGTGAATGTTTTCAAAGTTTTACCATCATAGGACGCTTCAAAAACGGTCATAAGTATACCGGTTAGACCGTGTATATCTGAGCTAAAGACTTAACGCTTCTTGAATAATTTGAACGACAGCATTCGTTTACCCGTTTATAGACCGTTTAAAAACATACAGTTACCTGGTACAAATCGAAAATTATTATTACTAAAATGGAACAGGATACGATATTTTATTTTTCTTCGCAATTTCGCAGTTCTTTAAAGATAGGAAGCCCATAACTGTCAAATTCAAAAGCCCATCATAATTATTTGGTATTAAATGTCAAAAAAAAGTCGACCCGTGCCCATCCCTACCAACTTGTAAATAAATTCATTCATAAATAACATTAAAAAAGAACATTTTATATTCAATTATTTTAAAGTGATATATTATTTAGAGTTAAGGTGTTAAATTCGTCCTTTAACTTTGCAATTTGTTCCGATTTGGTCCTTTAACTTCAAAAGTGACCAAGATGGGCCTTAAAAATTCATTTTGTGGCGAAAAAGGTCTTTTCATTAGTTGACCATTAGTCAATTCTGTTAAGTCAAGGGTATTTCAGTCTTTTTACCATTTTTCTAATTTTTAGTTACTTTTTAATATTACTTTATCTTTTTTTTATATAATTGCTTTTACTTTCTTTAACACTCTCACACACTACACTACAATTTCTCTCTCTCACTCTCTCTCTCTCTTCAAATGAGATGGCAGCCATCTCCAATGCACCACCCCACCACCACCCTCTAGACACCGCCAACCGCCACTGGCACCGTCGAATCTCTCTCTCTCTCTCTCTCGCACTCCTAAGACCACCGCCACTTCATTATCTACTAACAAAACTGTAACACCCTGAATTTTGGTACAAATTTAAACTTTTTAAATTTGAACAAAATAACATTATACGAGTATTAGTTTACATCAAAGTGCGAAAGCTTTATCAAACATACAAAAAGTGGTGTTACTTGTTGACCCAAATACACGACCATTAATTTCAGATAAACAAAATGAGAATAATCATGTATTCCAAACATATCCGTCAGGCAACAAGAGCTCCCCAAAAGTATCTACCCGCCTCACCGGCATCATACTATTGCTTATCTGCGGATACAAAACACAAACACAATTTTATTAGCAGAAGCTAGTGAGTGCGCCAAAACAAGTTAAACAAATAAACAAGTCATCATAGTTCATAAAACAGTTATGGCATCAGCAACAGTTCACACAAGATGTGGGGGACAAGTCCACTTATACTTGTATATTCCATAGGGGCCAACCATGGTCAACAAGTCCTCGT
>JAUEJL010067190.1:0-17229 GCA_032274825.1 Drosophyllum lusitanicum | reverse complement strand
TTTTTTTAAAGATGGAAAAACACATCAGCTGCCAACTCAACGCCACGTCATTGCCATGTCAGTTAAACCTGTGCCACATCATCATCTTACCTGCTATACTAGGTTAGATACATAAAGTGGTAAGCTTGGTAGGTTCAGTACATTAAAAGGTAATTTTGAAAGTTCGATACATACAATAGCAAAAGGTGACAAGTTGGATACATATTTATGAACTAAACCCTTCTTTTTTTACTTTGATCTGAATGTTTTCCTTTTATTATCATTTTCTCTTAGTTTAATACGAATAATATTCAATATAGTTCATACTTAATTCATAGTCCTAAGGGACTAGTTCTAGCCTTTGGATCAATGACATTAATGGTCCACATTGCATTTTAAAATTTTGGGCGGAGTGACATTTTCGTAATTCACATGTGATGCTTTTAGGAATCACATGTGATTGTATACTGAATCACCTGTGATTGAATATTAGAATTTTAGAACTATGTTTTTTACATGGACTTTATTGAACACAACTTAGTTTAATATATCCACTATTCTTTGTTTTTTTGAGTTTTATTTTGCTTCTATTAAAGTATATTTACTGTTTTTTTTTTTGCTTGCTATAGTTTTATTTTTTATTTTTTATTTCCAAATTCACTTTTTTCTGTTATGTGGTTTATTTAATTTTGAGTAAATTACTGATTTGGTCCCTATGGTTTGCCGAAAATCACTAATTTTGTCCTTTATATTGAAAAATTACTGAGATGGTCATTGAGTTTGTCAATTCGTCATAATGTAAGTCCTTTAGCTAACTTTCCGTTTAAATTGGTGTCACTTTTGTCTTTATTCTAGGGTATTTTAGTCTTTTCATAAAAAAACATTTTTAATAGATTTTTATTTAATACCTTTACCTTTACCCTTCCCCTCCCCCCACCAACCCTTACAAACTCTCAGACTCTCCCCCTCTTTCTCTCTTGGTCTATTTATCTCTCTAAGACTCACCACCATCACCACCGTCTAGAGTCCACCACCACCACCATAGTTCAAGAACACCACCAGCAATCTCTAGTAAGTCTACTATCACTACCATCTGGGAAGTCTACCACGGACCCTCTCTCTCTCTCTCATATCCCAAGCGCTCTCTCTCTCTCATATCCCAAGCACACTCTCTCTCTTTTTCTTTCTCTCTCTATAAAACCACCACCACCACCACCACCACCACCGTCTAGACCGTCACCACCACCGTTCAGAAAGACCACCATCGCCACCACCTTCACTGGATCTGTGTCACCCGTCACGTCTCTCACCATTTCTCTCATCTCAAGCTTTCTCTCTACTCTCTCTCTCTCTCTCTAAGACTACCAACACTGTCATGGTTTTGGTTTAGTTTGCATTTGAATCTAGGGTTTAGCTCCCAAAATAGGGTTTGTTTGGGTTCCACATAAGTCCGACGATTTGACCAGCGACGGCTAATGGTAGTGTGAAGTGTGTGTGGGTGAACGTACTCGACGACCGGAGACTTTCTCAACGGACAGCGACTTTCTCGACGGCCGGTGACTTCCTCGATGTCCTTTCACCATCTTAACCCTCGATTTCCCTTGAACCTCAATGATTTCAACATCAAACCTTCAGTTTCCCTTCAACTTTGGTGATTTCACTTCATTTTTTTAGAGAGAAGCATAGAGATGAGAGAAAATCAGAGAGATGAGGGAGAAGTAGAGAGAGAGTAAAGAGTGATAAAAGTTTATTTTTTAGAAGATAAGGGAAATATGAATTTATGGTGAAAATAAATATTTAATATATATGTTAAGAAAAGGAATGGTGATAAAAAGGCTATAATACCCTTACTAAAAGACAAACTAACTGTCATTTTAAACGCTGTTAAATTAAAGGACTGACATTGTGACGAATTGACAAACTCAAGGACCATCTCAGTAATTTTTCAATATAAATGACTAAATTAGTGACTTTTGAAAAACCACATGGACTAAATCAGTAATTTACTCTAATAATTATAAGATTTATATCCTTAAAATCCTATTATTAATTATTTCTATCTACATGTTTAAGGGTATAATTGTTTAATCAAACTCTTTTTACCATGTATAGTATAATATTGTTATGTACAAATCACCTCCCTTAATTAATGGGATTTCTGTTACTCAACATGTATTATTTTGTTTTGCGTATCAATCGTATACTACTAAGAAAATACCCATACAATATTTAAGTACCTTTGAACAATAGTATATAGTGATTTATTACTTACTAGCATCATACCCGCATAATGCTACGACGGCGAATAGTTTTTGTTTTGCAACATGTCGCTTTCAATAATGTAATGATATATCATTAATGCGATTCAATGTCACAAATTTTTTTTCTTTAATAACATATCTGTTTTTTTCAAATTTTGTTTTATTTGAATCAACTATTTTATTAATTTAAAAAAAAATTCTAAAAGACATTAAAATAAGGAAAAAAAATTATATTTATGAAATAAAGGGAGAGAAGTTAATAAGATTTTGAAAATTGTGTTGATGTAGGTGGATAATTGTGTTTGTATGAGGATATATTTTAAAGGGAAAATTGTCGAGAAAGATAACCTAAATATCGAAAATTGCCAATAAATGTAACGTCTAATTTTTTTGACCGGTAAAAGATTATAAATTTCAATTTGTAACAGAAAAAAGTATAAATTTCACGCATTATACCCTTTTTTGTTACAAATTGAAATTTATAATCCTTTATCAGACAAAAAATTGGATGTTACCTTTGTTGGCAAATTTTAGGAGCGAGAGTGAAATGGTTAAAGATTGAGTGGATGAGATTAATTTAAATAAAATGAAAGGTCAAAATATTGTTTTGATTGAATTTCAAGGCCATGTGTTATACCTTTACTTTTTCTTTCCTTTACCTAATGTCACATTAGTGCCACATCATTCTCTCTTTCATTTCCTTCTCCCTACCCAAATTAACGTTGTGTTCCCGAATTTTAGATACGAAAGAAAAAGGAATAGAAAAGAAAAATAAGGAGAGAAAAGAAATGAAATTAAATGATAATAGTTTTAGTTTTTTCGCGTTCCCAATTTTGAAAGAAAATAAGAGAAAGAGTATTGCTTTTTATTTTCTGTTCCCGAGTCGGAGAGAAAGGGAAAACATGAGTTGTATTACAACAATACCCTTATTTTCTAAAATTATTAGTTGTTAATAGGGGTAATTTAGTCACTAACAAAAAATTATAAAACTTATATTTTTCTTTCCATCCAAATCTTTCCACCTTTGAGAAGAAAATTTAGAAGAGAATGTTAATGAAATTTTTCGTCCAAACCCCTTCTCATCTCTCCTTAAAAAAAACTTTGGAACACAAATTTTTTTTTAATTCTTCCTTCCAAACCATTTCATTTCTCCTCAAAATAAAATTTCGGAACACAACATAAGTGTTATATCTTCCTTTTTTTAACCAAACTTTCTCCACTTTTTATTTTTTATTTTTATATTAACAAAAACCGGTGGAGAAGGGGGGTGGCTTCTCGATCGAGCCTCTATACCCACAACCCTTACTCGCTGGTGATACCCGATCTCCACGTTTTGGTGTTCCCAAATGTACCCGCTTTCATCGGATAGACCATAACGTATGGTCTAATAACTCTTAAAGTTAAAGAGGAGATGAAATGTTAAATGGTTTATATAATAGTATAAATACACAATCTTTATAAAAATGTTATAAATTTTAAAAAGCTCACTTTTACATATATAACTATCAGATATGAATTTAAAAACCTTTTTTAAACGGTAAATATTTTATTTCAATTACACGTTTAAACCATAAAACATTGAACTCAAAAGCACAAACAAAAAAATAAAACCAAATAAACGTTTCACATCAGTTTCGGCTACAAATATGCCGAGTATTTCACTTATTTTAACATAAAAACACACCATCGGAATGTTTGATAGTTTCAATTAAATATCCAATTGATCAGTTGATCTAACTTTGTACTCTCGCTTTCTACAACAAATGATCTGATCTATCCACAAGTGCCTTCAAAGATTTACGCTCATAATTGAGATTAGTAAAAAACTACATTCTAAAGTGTGCAAAGCATCCATATTGAGTAAAAACATAACCATTCATATTTTAAATTTAATTTCATGAGTCGATGTGTGTAAATTTGAGACAGAAACTTACTAATGGACTTCGCCATCTCATATCCAAAAATTGAATTTTAACATTACATTTTTTTTAAGATGTTGATTCAATAACATGACTCTAAGAGAGCGTACGGTCTATCAAAATGAATTGTCTACCTCCGAGGATGGCCAACATAACCTCTAAAAAGATAGGATGACTATTAATACACATCTACCCTTTGTAGTATATGATCTTTAACAAATGCCAAACCACGGCTTCGTAAAAGATTATCATCCTAAAAATCATATATTAGACACCTTTAGACATTGGTCCAAAACTAGAGTATATCGAGCAAAATAAATGACCAATACTTACTAGGGGTGAACATAGTGTCGGACCGGTACTAGTACCGAGATTGGTCCAAAGGCGGTACCAAATGCCGTACCGAGTATTAATATACAGTACCGGTACCGAATACCTATTTTACCTAGTCGGTTTGGTAGTAGTCTCAAATACCGAGTCCCGTGTACAAATTTAGCAATATTTCAAGTACCGAACCGAAAGGTCTAACTCGATACTGGTACCTGTCCGGTTCATTTTTTCGGTACTCACATTCACCCCAAATACTTACTACCAACAACACAACCAAAAAATAAACCACACTCACATATACAACCTACAACTTAACATCTAAAAAAAAATAGTATTGTAACTTCGTATGTCCATTAACATATAATTATATACGTGATTATCTTATTTACTAGCGGACAATGTTTATACCAATCTTGACGCCAAAACGAGCATTATTTTACTATGACAAATGACTAAAAGTGTATACTGACAACATGTCTAGTTGTCTGAATATTTTGGTACACGACGCCCAAATATAAACGAAATAAACAGCATATAAAGCGTAGAAATAAAAGCTAAAGGGCTAAACTTTATATGATGAATTAGATAAGGGACCATTTATGCCATTCACTAAAAAAGTAGTAAGCCGAAACCCAATTAAGTATGAAGTTATGAACCCTCGTTTACACTCAGAATTCAAACCCCTTTCATACGCCATGCCCTATGACGCCTGAACCCTCGTATCATCTCAAAAACCAACGCGCCTAATTCCCAAAAGTTCTAATGTCAATTTTGAGATCAGTAGAGTCAAAATTATCTACAATGAGGTAATTTATCAACAAAATCTGGATGAACTGAACCAAGAATATGGTTTCGAAGCAATCCGTGAAAGAAAACGAGGATGCTGGTGCTGATGCTGATGTTGAGGCTGGTGTTGTTTCTTCTCCCAGACCAGTTCGCACAAGCGATAGAATTCGGAAAAGGACGAGTAAATTCACTAGGTATCCATTTCTTACGAAGTCGAAACGGAGTAAGACGAAAAAGAGGACCGCAGCTTCTCGGATTGCCAAAATGATAAACCAGAGACAGAATAACTCGGATGTAATTCGGTTTACTTATTTGGTCATATTAGCAGTTTTAGCGTTATTTTATCTAAATGTTTGTGCGAAATTTTGCTGAATCTATAGTTGTGTTTTTGTAAATGCCGTTTTCTAGACACCTATGTGTTGATTCTTTGTTGGATATCTGTTTGATCATACCCAATTCTGTGGTTTGGAAAAAAAAAAATAGAGTTAAATCAGTCCTTAATTTTGAACTGGTTGAGTTCCATTTGATTATTTATGCAATTATGCCTTCAACTCACAAGTAGAAACACCAAGAACATAGTGTTTCTTGATCTATGTGAACCATAATGGTTGAACTTACTGGACTGTCGGGACTGATAATGAGACAGTTTCTAAGAAGAAATGCTAGTAGCTCATAGATGGAGGACCCATCATTTATAGCTAGCCTCAGCCTCCACCTCGCATGTGACCTGCTTGCATATTAAGTGTGTAGGTAGAAGACATTGATATGCACACTAAATATACTGCTTATTGCATGAATGAAATAAGGAGGGTTGAGGGTTGGGGTGGAGCAGGATGCACATGCAGAAATATTCATAATCATACTGCATAGTAGTTACCCCCTCATAGACAAGTTTGAGCTGATAGAGAGAGGGCTAAACAATCATAGATATAAAATGCCATACTTCCTTGTGCTTTGGAGTATTGTCTTGTTGAAGTTCATAAAGATATTCCTGTCCGTAGGTTAACTAGTATAGGAGAGTTCACGAGTTGAATGGAATATAGATGCCTGATTATGATTTCTATGATTCTGACGAGACTGAGAGTTAATTAGTTAAAATTGACTTCTTCCTTGGATTTGTATTTGTTGGCTGCCCTGTCCTATTGTTCTAGTCCTGCTTACTCATTTTTTTAAGCTATCTAATCTAGATAACAATACTTAAATGTTAACAACATTTAGTCTTGTATGCCTTCATTCAGTGCACAGTAACTCTGATTGCTCTAATGTACGTAGAAACTATATTTCTTGCTTTACCTCCTATTTTGTAACCTCTTCCTTGTGTCATTGCAGGCTGTTATGGCGAATCTTCGGCGTTCTACAAGAAAACGCAGGGTTTCTGTAAATCTTGATGTCTACACAGACAGTACTGGAACAGAGGATAATGACCTAATGGTAAGTTCTTGATTTCTAAACGTTGTAATGTTATATAGGTCTCTAAGTTTTCAAAACTCCTTGTGAAGATTTTTTTTTCTGGTGGTCTATGTACTTGGTATATATTTTCAGGGTCCCAAGTACCGAAGTTCTAGGAGTCGCAATAATAGCAGCACCAGACATAAAGAGAAGTTGCCACTGCGTGAAGGCCTGAGACCTCGTCGTGCTGGGCTCCGGCCTCGTCGTGCCAACGCAGGTTCAAGAGGACAGATGATTCTTGAATCCGAGGATGAACGAGATACTTATGAGAATAATGGACAAGATGGACCAGAAAATGGCAATGCGACGGAGGATAATGATGCAGATGATGGTGAGAGCGAGGAGGAGGGCGGTGTTGAGGGTGATGGGGATGATGAAGGCGAGGGTGAAGATGAAGGAGAGGAAGATGGTGATGATGAAGATGGTGAAGAAGAGCAGGATGGCAGGAGGCGGTATGATCTCCGGAACCGTGCAGAGGTTCGTAGACTATCCCTTGAAGAGGGTAAGCAAAGACCAAGATCTCCTAGAAGAGTACTTCAGCAAGGAGTAGGTACAAAGCACAACAGGGATGTTAGAAGAGGTGGATCGCGAGTTCATAAACGTCATCGCATTTCACGAGCTGAAGATTCTGATGATTCTCTTCTTGTGGATGAGCTGGACCAAGCAATGCCTATGCCTTGGTCAAGAGGCGCAAGCAGGTCTGGTGCACCACCATGGCTTTTAGGGGGACCAGATATGCATGGGACATCTGCATGGGGTTTAAATATTGCTGCATCAGGTTGGGGTCATCAAGGTGATGTTATGGCTAACCTAGCTTCTGGTGTTCAAACCGCCGGGCCCAGTTCCAAGGGAGGGGCTGACATTCAACCATTACAGGTGGATGAGAGTGTAAGTTTTGATGACATAGGTGGGCTTTCAGGCTATATTGACGCTTTGAAAGAAATGGTCTTTTTCCCACTACTGTATCCTGATTTTTTTGCTAGTTATCACATTACCCCTCCAAGAGGAGTGTTGCTTTGTGGTCCTCCCGGCACTGGGAAAACACTCATTGCAAGGGCTTTAGCTTGTGCTGCTTCAAAGGCTGGGCAGAAAGTCAGTTTCTATATGAGGAAGGGCGCTGATGTGCTAAGCAAATGGGTAGGTGAGGCTGAAAGACAATTGAAGATGCTTTTTGAAGAAGCCCAAAGGAATCAGCCATCTATAATTTTCTTTGATGAGATAGATGGGCTTGCTCCTGTCAGGTCAAGCAAGCAGGAGCAGATTCATAATTCGATTGTTTCAACTCTGCTTGCTTTGATGGATGGTCTTGATTCACGTGGTCAGGTAGTCTTGATTGGGGCTACCAACAGGATTGATGCCATTGATGGAGCACTAAGACGGCCTGGTAGATTTGATCGTGAATTCACTTTTCCCTTGCCTGGTTTCGATGCACGTGCTGAAATATTAGATATTCACACTCGGAAATGGAAACGACCTCCGATGAAGGAGTTGAAATTGGAGCTTGCTGCTAGTTGTGTGGGGTACTGTGGCGCTGATCTAAAAGCTCTTTGCACTGAAGCTGCAATTCGTGCTTTCCGTGAAAAATATCCTCAGGTTTACACTAGCGATGACAAGTTTCTCATAGATGTTGAATCGGTAGAAGTGGAAAAGAAGCATTTTATGGAAGCCATGTCGACGATCACTCCAGCTGCTCATAGAGGCTCAATTGTTCATTCTCGACCTTTGTCTCCAGTTGTCATGCCGTGTCTACAGAGACATCTCCAGAAGGCCATGACTGTCATATCAGATATATTTCCTGCTCTCGAAATTTCATCTGAATCAAAGAAATATTCGATGCCTGTTTGTGGTTTTGCTCTTCCTCTTGTTTACAGACCTCGGCTTTTGTTATGTGGCATGGAGGGTGCTGGCCTGGTAACTATTTTCTTGGATACAGATGTTTATATATAGGTTAACATTCTAAAAAAAGAGATGATAAGTGAACTTACAAGTTCATTTTTCCAGGATCACTTAGGACCTGCTATCTTACATGAACTGGAAAAGTTTCCTGTCCATTCTCTCGGGCTTTCCTCTCTTCTCTCTGATCCGAGTGCTAAGACACCTGAGGAAGCTTTGGTTCATGTTTTTGGCGAAGCAAGGAGAACTACGCCTTCAATACTGTATTTACCTCAATTTCATCTTTGGTGGGAAAATGTTAGTGCACATATCTATGCTTTCTTTCATTCTTACTGCTTATATAACAATTTTAAAATAGACTTTAACTAGGATTGTTTTTTTAACTCGAGATTTTGAATGTTTTTTCCCATCTTATGTGGTAATACGATATGTGAATTCAGGCACATGACCAACTCAGGGCTGTGTTGTTGACATTATTGGCCGAATTACCATCTGATTCCCCCATATTACTGCTTGGAACATCCTCTGTTCAGCTCGAGGAGCTTGATGGGGATCCCTCTTCTGTATTTCCTTCCCGTAACATGTATGTTTGGTTACTTACTCTGTTATATATTCCCAAAATCTGTCCCATCGCATGTTAATAATTTATAATGCTGTTCCCTCTTGTTAATATGGTTTAGGAATTTGTTCGACTTTGGTTAAGTCAAGCTAGGAAGATATATCTTTACTTAAACTGAGCCAATAAACTGGAAAGCTTATACGAGAATGCCAGACTAGTGATTAGCATTTATGATGGACCTGATGGTGAAGCCCCCCTCGTTAGGGTTCTTTTGCTGTTTTGTGTGTGGGTGTTTTCCTTCTCGTTTTTCTTTGATTGGGGGACTTAAGGTCACTCAGCCCTTAAAGAGTTAAGCCAAACCCTAGATGTAGCACACACAATAAATAATTAAATATCCTTTCCAAGTGCATCAAAACTAAAATTGAAGTATAGGGATTAGGGAATATATATCGGATGGCAATCAGTGAAAGCATTTTGGTTTAAAGAAATGACCTCGTTGCATGCACAAGGGCTCTTCCCTCGTCGTTGCTGTTTTTGGCTGTTGCTATTACAATTGGGCCCATTTCTCTTACTGCTTATTCAAAACGTGATGTAACATTCTAAAGAGTTGTAATTCATAAACAAAGAACTCTTAGGTCTCGTTTGTTTCGCAGAAGTCGAAGGAATGGAATGGAATTGAAATCAAATTGCATGTTGTATTGCGTTTGGTAAACTTGTTTTTAATAGAATCTCGTTACATTTCCTAAAGTAATGGAAAGTCCATTCCATAGGTGGGCCGGATGGAATTTAAATCAATTCCATTCCTTCATATTCTGTGAAACAAACGGGACCTTAAAGTTGCACTTGGGTTGCAGTTTGTTATTGCGGATAAGTCCTTTTAGCAAGGCAGATGATTATCTTGTTTGTGTTTTATACGACTGCTATATTTATTAGAAGGTATTTACTACTGCATGTGGTTATAGTTATCCCTTGCTGCATATGTTCTAGTAATGAATGTGTGTAAATATTTGTGACTCCTTTAGTTCATGTTCTCAATGTATAATCATTTTGTGAAGCCCAGATTCTTCATGATACAGAACTTTTAAATTCATACATGTACCTATTACAGTTATCAGATGGACAAACCATTAATGGAGGATAGAAGTATGTTTTTTGACTGTTTGATTGAAGCTGCTTTGTCAATACCATCAGAGGGAGCCGCAAAGAAGTCCCAGAAGTCGGCTGCTGTTCCTGAACTCAGCAAGGCACCAAAAGTAGACACTGGTCCAAAGATCTCTGAACTAAAAGCTAAAGCTGAGGCCCAGGGTCATGCCCTTCGCAGATTAAGAATGTGCCTACGTGATGTTTGCAACCGGTAAGTTTCTACTGATTGCATTTGAATCACTTATACACATGATGCTAGCCAGTCATTGTAACATAATCCATCACCATCATCATTACTATCCTGACGTGTAAAGTATGGGGAGCGAATTCATAATTTGGTGACATTATCATGATAGCAGTCACATATCAGTAGCACACATTTACTTTATAATGTGTTCTTAGAGGGCACCGTATCAAGGTGTAGAAATGATCCATCTGAATTTAAGTATGTTTCTAATAATTCAAAAAACTCTTTGGACACTATCTGTTCTAGTGTTTGTTATGGAAAATGAGGCAGTCTTGGTGTTGTCTCAACTTTGGTTCATAAACTCAATTGTTAGGCGTTAGCCATGAAATATGATTATCATACATATCAAGATGTCATACCACTACGGCACTACTGATCTTTCTTCCGCATATCATGCCATGACACAACTTATAGGCGGTGGACTTAATCTGCCCAAATGCATGGCTTTCAGTTTATTTAATCCACTCCTAATACCTTTCTCCACTTTCCTCGTTATGTTCTTGACTCGAGGGCATAAGCACAGCATATGTTATACCAAGCTTGGACAGAGTCTTGGCAGTTGGCTCACAAATTCATTACATAATATGTTGTAGTCTCAAATCCTGTATCTGTTAAAATCATTCATAGAACCACACATTGGACTGACAATATATGCTTGCATAGCTATGGCTCCTGAGCTTGTTAAACATATAATAAATAACTGTTTGGCCAAAGCTGCAACCTTTAAGTTACTAATAAATAACTGTTTGGCCAAAGCTGCAACCTTTAAGTTACTAAATGATACAATAACAACACCCAATCCCTCAAGAAACAGGGTATGGGTGAGGTAAGATGTAAGTTACTAATTGATAGAAGACAAAAATTGCTCATTTTATGTCTCTCAATTACAAGGAAGGTGATTCTGCTATTGTAACTTAGGGGTGGTTGGGGAGACCTATAGTTTGCCGTTGCTATGTGGAGGTCATTAGGCGGTTTGCATGGAACTCTTTGTACTTTTTAGGCCAAAGGTGTTAGATTAATGTTACTTTGATCTATTTATAAGTGGCAATATGAAAAAGGCCATACAGAATTCTATCCCTAACTTGCAAATATTCCAGCCAATCCATTTTATATTCGGTCTTGCAATTTGCCAAATTTTCATGACCACCTTTGATTACCTGTATTAAGATGGACCCCCTACCGGTTTGGCTTCTGAGTATCATGCTTCATTGAGCTATGTGGAGGTCATTAGGTGGTTTGCATGAAACTCTCTGTACTTTTTAGGCCAAAGGTGTTAGATTAATGTTTTGATCTATTTATAAGTGGCATTATGAAAAAGGCCATCGAGAATTCTATTACTAACTTGCACATTTTCTAATCAATCCATATTATATTAACAGTCTTGCAATTTTTCATGACCACCTTTGACTACCCGTATTAAGATGGACCCTCCATCGGTCTGACTTCTGAGTATCATGCTTCATTGGGCTTGTAACTTGTGCAATGAGGTTGGTTCCTTTTGCATGTTTCTATTGACATTATGAGTGACATCAACTTGTCTAGACAACCAAGTAGACTGTTGAATTGGAATTTGATTCTTCTATATACCTTATGCTGCTCCCAATGGACTCTAGTATGCCAATTCAGATAAGCAATCATATCACGTCATAAACTCTTTGCCTGTTCTGTGGCTTTCTATTAGATCCCTTGTTTCTGTCCCAACACCAATTCAGATGGCAAACAATCAACTGATTATCATACATTTTATATGAGGTTATAGTATCCTTATAAGGGCCATTGGTTGGATCCAATTCTAGGGAAAAACCATGAACAGTCAATTTTGGTAAACGTGTGTGTATAATTTAATTTCTTCCTTTTCTTCACTCTGTTGCATCAGCTGATAGTGGTATAGCAATCACAATTGTGATGAGGCTGCATTGACTATAAGTGAAAGTCAAATGCCTGGAACCCATGATCTAGAGAATCATGGTTCATTGTCAAAAGGCAAAGTCATGTTCTGCATTGAAATTAATCTGAGCAGGAACATGTCTGCATAAATGTATCATGATTTCATCTGCATATCTCCACTTTTGTCTTGACTTATAAGTGGAAGAATGTTGAATTAAATCCGACAACATAGCCCGCTATACTATAGCCACTGAATCATCTATTTATCTGGCCTGAAGCCCTGGATGCACATAGGAAAATTTCTATCTAGGAGAATGTTCAATAACTTATAATAAAATCTGGTCCACTCTGCCTTCTGTCCAATTTCAGAAACCTAGTTATTCACTAGACTTGTTTTTTTTCTTGGTGCAGGGTGTTGTATGATAAGCGCTTTAGTGCCTTTCACTACCCTGTGTTGGATGAAGATGCTCCGAACTATCATGCTGTTATTCAGAACCCTATGGATATGGCTACCCTTTTACAACGCGTTGATGGTGGAAAATACATTACTTGCACGGCATTCTTAGAAGATTTTGAACTCATTTTGGCGAATGCAAAGGTATATTTTTACCACTCTTCAAGAATATACGTCTTTAACCTTTTGTAATGCTTTTCTTTTGTTTGAACAGGTATATAATAGGGATGATTACAATGGAGCTAGGATCGTCAGTAGAGCTTATGAACTTCGAGATTCAGTATGTTATTTTCTCACTGGAAAATGAAGTTCCGTTTTTGCCAATGTTTTTAAATCCTGCATGTGATTGAAGTATTTGTTTCTGTATAGGTGCATGGGATGCTATCCCAGATGGACCCTGCACTGGTTGCTTTCTGTGAGAAAATTGCTGAAGATGGTGGGCCACTGACTCTGCCTGAAGATATTATTGGACCTTCTTTTCAGAATGTTCCTGTTGTTCAGACTGCAACTATGACTAGGGCTAGTGCACGTCTTCGTCATGTCCAGCCAGAAGTCAATGTTGATCAGAGCTATGAAGCTCTGAAACGGCCCAAGAAGAATGCTGATCCTTCACATACAGGTTATCACATGCATTATAATCCTGTGTCATTGATTATGGTGATCAAATAAATAATCTAACTCACTGAGTCACTGCTATATAACTAATTTCGAAGGAAGGTAACCAAAACTATTCTTACTAAATAATGAGCATAGTTTCTCTATAAACGACACTATTCTGTGTACCTAGGTTAGTGTTTGTCCTTAAACCGTTATACGGTAATTTTTTAATAACTCCAAACTGAAATAAATAAAGACCAGTGTGAGATTCAGTCAGGAAGTGCTACATTTATGGGGATGCAGGAGTAATAAACAACTTTCAGATATGAGATTTTTGGGATTCCCGTCAATGTTCATCTTCTTGCCCAGCAAAGTTAGCCTGGTCAAGATTGAAGCAGATCGTCATCTTTTATACACACTTCTGTGTGACCAGGGTGCAATTACTTATTATGTTTAGCATGGTAATGCTGCGGAGAACCATACAAAATGACTAGGAGTTGTTAGCATCTTACAAAGAAACACTAGGATATCTTGGAGATTGCACCTGTGATGAATAAATATATAATTCCAAAATTTAAAAGGGAAGGTTGAATTACTATCTCCTTCAAAGAGTAAATATACAATGATGATGGTGCAGCTAGTTCATAGATTAGTAAAAGAAAATACCGGTCATATACTTGGGGAAAACTAAGGGTGCACTTGGTTCAAACTTGGTAATAGGAAAGGGAAGGAGAATAATAATGTTGGGTAATTGAATGAGCATTCGCATACATTGTTGCTTGGTTACTGTTAGGAAATCATTATAATTATCATAGAGATTGTTTGATTAATGAGTAATGAATATATGGAATTCATTACCCCCATATTAGTGGGTAATGACCCAGTAACCTCTTTCAAGTAATGGATGATTCCATTATAGTCAAGTAGTCAACAAACCCGATTAATGATTATCTTACCTATTCCTTCTAGTCCATAATCATGAACCAAGCACACCCTAAAACCAGTAAAAGATGAAATACCTTTGAGAAATAAGTGTTGAAACTGGTTACTTGACGAACGGGTAATTTTCATCCTAAGATAAAGGTTTTCTATAAGTTAACTGCTTTTTATAACCAAAAGTAGAGTGCAATTACCGAAATAGAAATAACACCAAAGTAGGTTATTCTACGCGATTTATCCATAGGAAAACAAAAAGTTCATTGATGGATTAGATTTTTGTTCCATCACTAGTTTCATAATGTTCAGCTTTAGAAAGACTAGAAGTCTTGAGCATATAGACCTATTTGGGTGCTAAATGCTACTTTTTGATAGGAATTTATTGGGTGTTAAAGGGATTATCGTGGTTAGGATTTTAGTTACTATCTGATATACATATTTCATTCTTTCACGTGATTTGTATGTCTTTCTATGGTTTGCTGTTTGATAAAACAAAATGATTAAAACACTCAATGATTTAATGACCGGAATAATTCAAAGGCTTTGTATAAAATTCAGAAATCGGGTCTAAATGTAACAAACTGCTTGATAATGATTTTGAATGAACAATCTGAATGATAAAATTCACCATTTCAACGGTTGTGATGATTCTTGTAGAATAAGCTATGATTGTTTAAAAAGATGTGTAAAAAGGGGTTTTAGGATAAAATATCGGGTGCTTAATGATTCAAGGGGTGTTTTAAGGTGGAATCATTTAACAATACTTTCTTTTCTCATTCAACATAGTCTTCATTTAGAGGTGGAAATCAAAAACTTTGAATGCTGAACGATTTGGCATCGAGTGTTGAATGGTTCTAATTAGCTGCAATCAAACAGCCTCTTAGTTTGATTATGTCTTGGATAGTTCCATTCTTATCAAAAGTTTTAACTTTTATCAAAAATTTTTTTATCAATTTTTAATTTCATTCTTCATACATCATGTTCTATTGAGGTATCTAATCTACAACTTTGTGGATTTTCAGCTTCAACAGCTGATGAAGGATCTCAACCACAAGAACCCGTAGTCGATGATCAAAACGATGCAGACCCTGCGAGCTCACCTCCCGGTCCCATGGAGGTCGACACTACTTCCAACGAGGTTAGTGAGCCTAAATCACAGGATGCTATAGTGTCAGATGCGGAGAGTGACACCAAAATTGAATCTGCTAAGAAGCTTTTATTGGAGCGCACAACTGATTATGGAGTTCCACAGCTAGAAAGGCTGTATACCCGAATCGTAAAAGGTGTTTTTGAGTTGAAAAATATTGAGCAGGATAATCTTAAGCCTTCTGTTTCAAACTTTCTGTTAAGTTTTGCTGAAAACGAGGCTAATTTTTGATGTGAACCAGTTTATTTTCTGCTGGATAGATTTTGCTTTTTTTTAACAAGATTTTAGTTTTGAAAGCATATTGGTAGAATCTAATTGAAGATTAACTTCTTTATATGCAGATAATACATGTTTGCAACTGCATATACTCTTATTTATAGCCGAATTGGGTTGTTAATACCAAATTTCCTCACCATGCTCCTATCAGATCTATTTCTAGTAGTAGTATGTATCTTGGGACATAACAGAATGAACTAAACTATGCTTCTTTCTTTTATCAACTGTGGCATCTGTACATTTTGAATTTGGCTAAGCAGGTGTTCCACTACTACGAACCATCAAAATTGCATCATAGTATCGCGAATCTGAATAAATGGTTGATTTTAGGCTCTGATTCATCATAATTTGGTCTAGGTGTTAGCTACTAAGCACAGCAACCACCGACTTTAACCGACAACCGAATTTCTAAAACCGATGGTTTGATTTTAAAATTTTGGTTAACCGATAAAGGTGGTTCGGTTATTGTTAACAACAAAAACCATCCTATATTAACCGAACTGTAAAATAAAATATTTTGTAATTTTTGTATTATTATGTATATTAATACCTTTTAAAGATTCTTGTATGGAAAATTAAAAAACCATACAATTTTAGAGTTTTTTTGTTGTTGTTGACGGATTTGCTATGATCTCAATTTTTATAATCTTTCTATTACGTAACTATCATGCGACCACTTATTTATTTTATTTTACGGACCCTACTATAATCGCCGCTAGCATATAGACATATCTTCGTAATCATATTATTTCTTTTTCATCCCATTTAAGTAAGGTAGTAATGTAAATTATTAAAATTGGAGAGATCATCCTCTTTAGCAATATATATATACTAGCATAATACCCGCGTAATACATCGGCAACGAATAATTTCTACTTGTTAACATATCCGTTTTCAAAACGTAGAGAGTATGGTATTCATGTAATACGATAACAACGAATAATTTTTGTTTGGTGACATGTCTATTTTTTTTATCTTTTTTCCATTTCATTTACTTTTTTGTTCCACATAATTGAAAAAAGGTTATGAAAATATTTTTTAATAATTAAGTTAATTTGTATTGGCTTTAACTTTTAAAAAAATTGTACTGACTTTGATTTTCTTAAATATGTGAAGTTTAGTTATTAAAAAGGAATATAAGAATCTTATTAACTATATCTAATAGTTACTCAATTTAGTTTATATAAAGAGTAATTTAGCAATTTTAAAACACTTAAAATTTAAGAGTTTAAGCAAAATGGCTAAATACTTTATAATATAGTATAGATATATATACAAATATATATATAGAGGTTCAAGGGAGAACCCTTTTAAAATGCACGACAGTGAGAACCTGTGTAAACTTGTAATTTAGCATTTCTCCTTT
>JAUEJL010067179.1:0-17229 GCA_032274825.1 Drosophyllum lusitanicum | reverse complement strand
CTCGAGGTGGTGTGTGGGCGGCGGCCGGTGGAGTTACAGGGCAACAGGGGGTAGTGATTTTGGTGGAGTGGGTGTTGGATTTTGGTGGAGTAGGTGTTGAAGTTAAAGGGCAGCGGTGGGTAGCGATGGTTAGGTGTAAAGAGAGGAGAAGAGAGAAAGAATTTGGGGTAGGAGTGTCCAACAGAGGAAGGGTAGAATAGTCTTTTTATGGCAGTTAACGGATCAGAAGTAACGAAAGTTTATTAAAGGATTACTATTGCTCCAAAATTCTCAAATAAAGGACGATTTATATACTTACGATTACTAAAGGACCAAACATGCATCTTTGTAAAACCTTAAGGACCAAAAAAGCAATTAACTCTATTTTAAAATACAAAAATAAAACTATTAAGAATACAAGGATTCAGTCATGTAGAAATCATGGAAATTTTCTACGAATGAAATGGTACTTCTAGAAAAATGTATATTGACTTGTCTTTATACCTTATAATCTTATACTAAAAAAGAACAATTTTTTTCATAAAAATATATCTCCCAAGAATCATTTAAAACCCTGTTGTAGGTCTCTTCTCTCCCTAAACCCCACCCACCCAACAACCCCCAAAACTCACCTCTGCAAAATATCCCTCCTTTCTTTATTATTCTCTCTCTCTCTCTCTCTGCTTTTCACAAAATCTTTTCACAAAATCTTTTCACTGTGCCTAGTTCTTCCGTTACTTTAACTAATGCTTTCTTTGATCATCACCAAATACCCTTCAATCTTTCTTTTTCTGATTGATTATTGTGCAAGTTCTTCAAAATGGGTTTTGTTTTGATAATCGTCTTTCACAAGTGATTGTACTGTAGTTGCGTTTTTTACAGATAAAAAGGGTTTTCTTTAAATACAAGATCAGAACATACATTGCGTTGCAGTTGCAGGGATGAAAAAGAAAGCGAAAATAGCTTACAACAAGGAAGATGATGCTGAAGAGTGGTGCTTTTCTTGCAAAGATGGCGGCGATATGATTATTTGTGACTATAAGTGAGTTTCTGAAGACTGTTTCTTTTGAATGATTTGATTTCTAACAGGGTTCCGTTTCTTTATGGAAAATAACTTGACCCTTGTCTGAAATGCATGTTTTCTTGACTCAAAAGAGTCAAAAGGGTATTTTGGTCTTTTTGATTTTGTTAAATAACTTTACACATGAAGTCAATCGACTATGGAGGATGTTGTTCTTTCATCACTTTCTTTTTCATCGTGATTTCTTCCATTATTGCCCTTTCACATGTGCTTACTATCATTGATTTTTATTTTTGTGGAAGAAATTTGTTCCCTTCTAGTTTTGATTATATGTCTTATTCTGAAGCACTGTGAAAATATCAACTTATTTCAGGGATTGTTTGAAATCATATCATCCTGAATGTGTAGCATTGGATGATAAATCTGGGAAAGCTAAAAGTCGGTTTATATGTGGTAAGTCATATATATAAGCTTAAAAACCAACTTGATTACAAATGGGTTTCATTTATAGAGCAAGTTGGTTGTCATTCTTGGTGCTAGTTAAAATGCATATAAGGGCAACCAACTTGATTCATGTCAAGCTTCAAGTATTTTTCTGGTGATTCTGATGTTACACTTGACATATCTTGATGATTTCTTTGTTTTTGTTTTTGTCCAGGTTTGCATAAATGTGATAATTGTAAAAGAACTTCTGATTTTCGTTGTTATGGCTGTCCGAAAAGTGTATGCGGACGGTGTATAAAGTCTGCTGATTTCGTCCATGTGAAGGGGAAGAAAGGATTCTGTGAGCACTGCTTGAAGCTTACACTACTTGTGGAGGAAAAGAAAGATGTCGACTCTGATGGGGTATTCTTGGATAATTAGCATTTCAATCTTTTGTATGATTTAGTACTGAATAAAATATACATCAATATCCATTGATGTTCAACATAATAGTTTGCTTACAATTTTTAGCTTGAATTCTGGTTTTGTAGGAAACAATCGACTTTGATGATCGAAACACGTATGAGACTCTGTATAAGGAATACTGGGAGATTATTAATGCTAAAGAAAAGTTGACTCTTGATGTTCTTGTTTCTGCTAAATCACAACTGAAATCAGGAAAGAATTATGATTCAGATGTATGTGATGAAAGTGACGACTACCAATGTTCAGATTCTGATGAACATGATGAAAAGGAAGCACATGATTCAGGAAAGAAATCGAAATTGAAAAGATCAAAACCTGAGAAATCACCATCCAAGAAGAAAGTCAACAAAAAAGTCAAAACAAATTCAACCAAGGAAGAATTCACTGGTTGGGGATCAACACGTCTGATTCAATTTCTTAAAGATATAGGGAAAGATACAACTAATGCATTATCTCAACGAGAGCTAGAAAATATCGTAAAGAGATATAGCAAGGAAAAAGATCTTCTTCAAAAGAACAAGATCGTTGAATGTGATGAAGCATTAAAGTCTATTTTTAAGAGAAAAACAATAAGGCTCAATAGAATATATGACTCTTTAGAAACTCATTTGGCAGAGAATCAGGTGTCATCATCATCAGATGACGACGATGACGACGATGAATTAGGGTGTGATGTAGAGGATAATAATCATGAAAACAAGGAGTTGGTAGTCCCTAAGAAGAAGAAAAAGAATAATGGAGATAAAATATTAGAGAAAAAAGAGGTGGCCATTGATGTTACACAATTTCATTTTGCATCGGTTGTTCCTGAAAACATTAGGCTTGTGTACCTGAGAAGAAGTTTAGTGCAGAAATTTGAAAAAGAACCCGAGACTTTTGAGAGTAAGGTAATTGGAAGTTTTGTGAGAGTTAAAGAAGATGCAAATGGTTGCTTTTCAAAGGGTTCTTGTCAGCTTATGCAAATAACAGGTTTGGTTCTTTGGTTTTTCTAGATATGGAATATATTTATAAATTCCATTTTGATTTCTACGGGATTGCTTTTCAAAAGTAAATATGTGTTATCGAATAATTAGAATAAGAAGACAACACAAATAGTGTTTGGATGTGCGTTTGATGTCTGAAGTTGTAATAATCATATAATCAGTTGTTTAAATGTTTGACAAATTCAGATTGTATATGAAATTAAAACGTAGAATGGCCAAAAAGTGCACTCTTATGAAAGTCTCAACTTTTTGGTTGGTAATTTAATTTATGCAGTATTTGTATAATTATATGATGATTTATCAATTGGTTTGATGTATTTCTAGGAGTAAAGAAATGTCTGGACAGTGAAAATGGTCAAAAGTTTGTTCTGCAAGCATTAGAAACAGATATCTGCATAACTTCGCTGTCAGATGATGACTTTTCTGAGGTAAGGGAGTAAAACAACTCAATGTTAACTGCCATTATTTCTTGAAAATATTGCTAAATGTGAATATCATATATCACTTCATCTCTATGCATAATTGGTTATGAAATAGGCATTAAATACCCAAGATTTGGGTAGATGAAGTCTTTCACATCATGTTTATTGGTGCTTCATAAGTTATTTTACCCTAATGTGTTTCTCTTGTCGACAATAATGCTTGATAAACTTTTGCTTTAGATGGTGTTGAATATGAACTTCATCCCAGTTTTATGGTAGAAATATCAACCTTTTTTGAACCTCGTGAATTTCAGGAAGAATGTCAAGATTTGAAGAATAAAGTGAAATCCGGCATACTTCCAAAGCTTGAAGTGGTAAGCTTACAAATGTTTGACAACATAGAAGTGTCATTGTGGTTCCACTATTTGGGCTATATTGTTTTCATAGGATGTGAATTGTTCTAACAAATTAAATGCATGCATACATAAATTAGAAATTGACCAAGTTGACTTTATGGCAGGTTCTACTTGAAGAGAAAGCTAAGAGTCTGCACAAAGACATCGTATCACATGTAAGTTGTGAAACAGGCATTCGTATTTTATGGTTCCTGATAAAATCACCAATTTTTTTTAATGCTAAACCTTTGTCAAATAATTGAAATATATGGATTCTGCAATCATCTGTCATATAGTGCACCTTATTATTATTATTTTTTTTAAACAAAAAGTGATGCAGGCAGGAAGGCAAGGATTTCAAATATTGTTTCTGATAAAGTTATTTTGTGCTATTGTATCTTAAGTATATTATTAGTTGTTCATTGCATATGCTGCCTGTTGTAATCTTTTTTCCGTCAATCAGTGGATTCCCAGAGAGCTGGCTTTATTGAAACACCGGATTGATCAAGCAAACGAAAAGGGTTGGAGAAAAGAATATCCTATTTTAGTAGATTATTGAATATACTTTATAGAGATCTAATAACAACTCATTTATTTAATTATCTTCATCTGAAGAGTCAAAGCCTTCTTTGTGAAATGAAGACATGCTTTGACAGATGCTTTGTGTAGAGGTCAAGTAACGGGTCAACATGTTGTGGGTTGAAGACTTGAAGTGCGTCAAAATATAGTGCGGGTTGGGTCAACCTGTAAACATTTTTGGTCCATTTCTTTAACTTTTTACAACCAATTAATTTGTTGGTTATGATCACCAAAACATTATTATTGCCATAGCTACTTATTTTTTATTGCAAGGAACGCTTTAGGAGTTTGTATGCATTTGAAATATGACCTTGGCCCTTGGGTGACTTTCAACCCAATTTGACCTGTAACCCCTTTAGCTAAATCTTTTACTTTGACCCGTTTGAGATAAAACAACCCAAGTCAAACTTTCCATGTCTAATGTTTTGGAAGCTAATCAGGAAAACTCATAATTATGCACTAATCTAATGGTAATGTTGGTCCTTAACCTGTGTGTTTATCATACGCTGTTTGAGTATTTGCAAAGAAGGCAGTTTTTACTTGAACAAACAAACCAGTCAAAGTTACTGGAAGAAGTCCCAACTGTGGTTCCAGATCTTGAAGATCCTGGACCTGGTGAAAAAGTCAACAAAGACTCGCCAAAATCTATTCTGACACATAGTCTATCTGGAAATTTTAACGACAATGGGATCTCTTCAGGTATGATTATTCCTTGTAACTTCATTTTGGGATGTTTGGATGTTTATAAAACTGATTATTGCAACTCGCAGTCGTAAGAATCAGTTTTTAGTATCTGGATAAAGTGATATTGATTATGACTATCTGATTATTTAAGAAAATGTTATGATTACCATTGACCCCTCTTTTGTAACCACATTTTTATTGTTAATGATACTACTAAAAATATAATTATTGGAATTATATATAGATAATTGTAGATAATTTATAAACTTCTTTCTATAGTTTATAAAAAGAATAGTATCATATTGTAAATTTGTATAACTCGATGTTTTTTAAATAAGTCACTTAATATCATGTAATTAATTTCAAAATGCACATCCGAACGTTGTTGGTTTTCTCTATCGTTCAAAGTGATTCATATAATTGATATACAATTTTTTTGTGCAAAAGTGAGCAAAGAAGAAGTGCCTGCATCTGAAACACTTGAAATGGCGAAGAAACTGGAGGAATTTTTTAAATCCCTGGAGAAGCATGGCGGCTCAAGAAAACCATTTGTGGTCAAAACTCCAAGTCAACTGTTCGACTCTAGTGATGAAAAGTCCACGACTGATATAAGCAAGGAGGATCTTGAAGACACTGAAAGCTCACAGTGGTTTGTTACAAGCTCAGGTGGTGATAAGGTGGGGCCCATGTCGTTGTCGGTGCTCAAGAACTGGAGCCAGGCCCCAGCAGCATCAAGATCCAAGATTTATAAGACAACTCAAACCAAAGATCAGGCGTATCCACTTACTGCTGTGCTTCGTCTCGCTTTTCCTAGGATATAATGTCTCCTTGGGGTTCTTTTGGAACTTGTGTTTGACTCTGCCAAGTCTAGCTCATTATTATTAGTCTACTATCAGGGTTTATAAATAAGGATGGTCATGAATGGTGTCAGCATGTTTTAACTCTTGTAGTTTATGCTTAAATTTGGTGGTTTGTTGTGTTGTTTCTTGAGCATTTTTGCTTCCCTTTACAAGGATGACATTGCTTTGCTAGATTGATGGCTTTTATATTCCCTCTAACAAGTCGCTATCTTCTTCGACTTGATTTCTCTTAATTATAGATACATGTGTTAAAATTGTTGCCTTTACAAAAGCTGTTGTCTAGTCAAATAGTCAATCATGGTACAAAGATTTCATGGTACAAAGATTTTTAGATAAACAGCAGCATTTATAAAATTTGTTTCTCACTATTAAATGAAACATGTTTATTTATTGAATGAATGCTCTCATTTCTATGCACCACATGAAAAAAGGTTCTCTGGGGTTTACATGATGTTCTCAGTTTCAGCAGCTTCTTTCCTATAAGCTTGTAGTCTCTCTTTCAGTTTCTTACTCTCTTCAAAATTTGCCTTCCTCTTCACTGCTTTCTGCCAACAACCACCAAGGAAAAATTATTAAAAAAGAAAAATAAAAGTATAACCTTAATACAAAAAATTACTTCTAAGATGATTTCGCATATGCTTGTAACATTCTTGAGTAGGAAAATAAAAGATAAAGAATTATAAGATTAAACAGCTGTTGAAGAAGGCTTACTTCTTGTCGAAAACACTTATCGAGCTTTATCTTGAGATCTGTGCACTCACCAAAGAATTTTCCATAGGGATGGTCTGCATGACACTTCTGAAACAGTTCGATTATCTACACCAAACACAGGCCAAAAAACGTGTAACAAGATCAGTGTCGGTTATTGGTAATAGAATTCATTACTCCTCACACAGTTTCCTTGAACACTAACATTATAGTTTGTAACTTCGTATCCTAAAACTGACTTAAAGCATTTGGAAGTTGTATAATTGTTTAACATAGAAGAAAAGGGCAAAGGATTCTTTGAACTTACTTCAGCACACATTGGGTGTCTGTGTAACGTCAAAGGAGGATGCATTTCCACGTCTTACAATCAAAATAGAGAACACTGCACGAATTAAAACGTTCATAACTTTCACTTCATGTTATCATAAAAAGAAACAACAAGAAAAAAGTAAAAAATAAAACCATCAGAAAGATGTTACATATCTACTAATCTACTTATTCAGTTTATGCAAAAATTTATATCACAAGATGATTCCCTGACATATGCATAAACACATTTCCTACAAACCTTTTAATAGCATAATTAGGTCTAAATAGGTTTGAATTTCATGAACAACGAACATACTTCAGGCAATTAAAGAACTATAATTTATAACCAAGAATGCATGGCATTATATTCAAATAGAATTGATTTTAAACATAAATAACTGTTAACATCATCATCCAACAAATAACAAACGATAAAAGCACATAATAACATCCCAAATTCTGGGGAGTATTGATCTCGGCGGCTTTACGTTCATGACCTGCCATAAACTATATTTTCATTTAGCCTTATATAAGCGGTAGAGGTGGCAAAATGGGTGGGTCAGGTAGGGTTGGGTAACGGATTAAAGCCGGTCATTTTCAAAAATGAATCGTGGGTCAAGGGTTGGGTTCAGTTGACCCACCAATCTTTTTCTTTAAATTTTATACCCAGCCATTATATTTGATTGAATGATAGTAAAAGATCATTGACTACTAAAAATATTATTTGTGAATTCCAAAATAGGTTCGGATCTAAATGAATTGTTTTTTTTAACGGGTCAAAATAGTTGACCAATCAAAATAGGAGAGGTCAATAAGTAGCAGCAGAAGTGGTGTTTCTGTCCCGGGTTGAACAGTGGTTCAAGGTGGCAATGGCAAAACGTAGAGCAGCACAGTTGAAGCAAAAACCTATGGTTTGTTTTAGGACCGTTCTGATACCCATGAAAGTCGTTAAGTCGGGAAAAACCATGTGGGGTATTCCATATTCTATTATGGTATAAGTAGATACAAGTTATAGAATAAATACACCTGGGATCCTATAATATGGTAGAGAATACAAACAAATGATAATAATCTGAGTTACATAGATTCTTTGTCTAACGTAGCTAACTCCAATTTAGGGCACAAAAATAAAGACGTCGACTTTGTTATTATATTTGGCACCTTGGCTGCACCAACAGCCTAAATAATGTAGATGATAGAGATCAGCTAGCCAAAGCTTGTGGAGCAAAAACATCTCAAGCAAGGTATCCCAAATCTAAATTTCAGGATCAGGGATTCACATAATTATATGCCCAAACCTCACATAATGACAATTTTTTTATTCTTGTTTGCCTTTGTTATTCCACTAAGAATCAAGAAATTACAGGCTCTATCTCAAGTTCCTAGCACTCATAGCTTCTTCACCAAGAAACAGTCTACAACAAGTAAAAAGAAAAAGCATTATTCCTACATGCTGACCAGGAACTACTCTGATGATGATTAATCCATCTTACCAATTTTGGTTCATTTCAATCAGTCTGAATGTATCAACAAGTATCATGTGTACTCCCAAACACCACACAAGATTATGCCTCAAACAAATTTTAAAAACAAACCAGAGGGATTACTAATATGGGTAAGTGAATATTGCTAATGATAGTAAAACAAAAATGAAAACAAAAAACTTTGGAAAGTAAAGCCTTCAATATTTGATTAAAAATTCGACACATAATAGCTCAGATTCTACGAAATACATGAAGATACAATTCCTAAGATGGAGCAGGAACCTTAATCTAGATATGGTAGATGACAATGAACAAACAATCAAAGATCTGTTGGAAGTGAAAGACAACTGGGAGAATGAATATAGACAGTGACGGATCCAAAAAATTATTGGCAGAATACAAAAGCAGCACAAACAGTAGCAAAACAGCCAACTATTAGCTGCAATAAACAGCAAAACACCTTGAAAACAGCTTATCACCTAATTGGAAATGATTAATATCCGCTCCCTCAAAACATTATCTATTTTTAACCTACAATATATTAGCCTTCAAATTATATGTTTTTCTAGTCATAAGACATGCTCAGGAAATATAAACAAGAACCATAGATATCATTTCTTCATGTGTTCTTTTTTCTGGTAGATAATATAGACTCAAAAACAATCAACCATCTTTTTTTGGTAAGGCGTTGAAGTTTGTTATAACAAACTAAATGAGATTACATTATTACAAAAAACCTCACCAAATAAACTTTTGCAAGAAGTAGACTATCTAGCATGTGAACCAACATAAATTTCTCACCTTTGCATTGGTAGTTCATAATTCCCATATGTCCCCCATTAAAATATTAACAATTTAAAGAAGGGTGGTGCTTACTGTATCACTTTCCACCCATGGCTAGAACAATCTCTGCACTTTACTTACCTTGACCATCCAACCCACTTTACCTCGACTCCCACATAAATAACTGTATGTGGGTTTTACTCTTAATAGCAAATTCAAAAGCACAACTTTCACAACATCATGTCCTTATATCAAGTAAAATCTGCATATTTCTCCTACTTTCACAAAAATTAAGGATTCAGGAGAGTTCACATTTAGAGTCATCAGGAATCTCGATTTCGAGCACGTGAATCTCATTTCCTATTCATTAATCAGATCATGAAAGCCTAGCTAATACACACATCACTAATTACAATAAACCACCCAACAAATATTGCTTTCCTGTAACTAACTTGCTATTATGATCATACGGTGAAATATATCTTAAAACTATTAGAACTCCATCTAAGAAGTGTTGCATACAGTATTATCGTGGCTTGGGTTGATTGTTACAGCTTGCATTTATCAAATTCACAAATAACAATTCTAAATATGTAACTAACAACTAGTACAACAACATAAAACATAAATTTAGGTTTAAAATTTCATCATATGCCCTGATTTCACCCAATTGATAATCATAATTTGTTAAACTATAAATTCAAGTTTTCAACCAATCTCAAGTTCTTAACCAAATAAAAAGTAATCTCAGCCAAATTAGATTTTACGGTTAGAAAGTTTTTTACCTCGAATTTTTGAGCCGTGAGTGTGAGCAGAAAGTGGCTGAGAGTGAAACACAGATTTGAATCGAGAGCCTTTCTTGATGGTGAATCGCTGTTTGTATTTCCTGGGTTGCTGCCGTGTTCTTGTTCACAGCTTCAGGTAGCGGTAACTGGCTAATGTCTTTGTGGGCTCAAGATTCATGAGGCTTTTGTCATAAGCCCATAACACTAATCAGATCAAGTTCTAGAAAATGAAAACAATAATTCGGTACAAAACATTTTAGAGCTTATCGGAGCCGATAGCATTTTGTTTAAAAAAAAAGGTATAAGTCATGTTCGGATAAAAAAACTGAAAGTATTTTTTAAACAAAAAAACTCTAAAATAAAAGGCTTCTTAAAATAACTTTTAAAACTAGGTGGAAGTTTTTTATATATCAAATTACCAAAATATCTTCTTTAATTGTTTTATAATTCCTTCTATTTTATAATTTGTCCTTTTTTGTAATTTTACACTATTAAGCCCCAGCTACCAGTTAATTTGCTAAACACATATATAATTAAAATATACAGCTTCCAGTTTCCAGCCATCAGCTAACAGCTTTCCGCTACAACCATCAGCTATTTTTGCCAAACATACCCTACATATGAGTACAAGGATTTAATAAAAAACTATTATTCATGTTTTATATAGAAGTCATAAAATAAAAATATATTATTAAGTGGAAACGTTTTAATCAAAAACCACTAAAACTCGTAAAAACCTCATAGATGATCTAGTAACATATCAATGACCTACAAAGGAAACCTACAAGAGGGTTACAAAAGATACCTTGGTTGCCAAGTTATCTCCGCTAGTAATGATGCTAACAAACTCCTTCTAGCCGTAATCAGCAAACCCCGAACAAATCACTAACTTGGATTGCATATTGGTAATCGAACCAAAAACCAAAAAACCCTTCAAAGGGGGGAGATGATTGAAAGTTTTGAGAGAGGAGGGGAGGAAAAACTTAAAACCTAGTTAATGAAGATTTAATATCCTACTTATACTAATTAGAAAACTTGGATAACAATTCTTTTCTAATTTAGGATAAAATCAAACTCATATTTGTTACTAAAGAACCAATTATCAATTAAAATATAATTTGAACAATTCTATTTTATTAATTATTATTAGCCGATTTTAATATGTGTGTGTTTGTATCGATTTCCAATAATTAAATATAAACCGAAACTCAAACAATTTAAACTAAAATAATTTAATCAATTTTCGATCAACTTAATAACATGTATATTTATTTGGCTAATATATATAACCTCCCTTAATAATTCTCGTAAGTTAAACCAACTTACTACTGATTTGTAATAACATTTACAAATCTATTCCCCAATAGACACTCTCCATTAGTATTACTGCTTGATTTGCATGTACTCACATGGTGACCCCTTTATGACATTGGATGTATCAACACCGTGTCGCAAACTGTGCACTCTTATCCTAACATATTATATTAAAGTGGAAGGTTGAAATTTGTTATAAATTTTTTGTCTTTATTCATACCCAACCCATTTATTCATGAAGGTTTAAGTAATAGAGGCCTAGTAATTGTACTCTATTTTCAGTATCTTGATTTAACATCTAAAATCTAGAGTGGTCTTCTAAATTATCCATGTACATATTTTGTATAAATGGGTCGAATTTGCCACCTCTAGATATGAGTTATATAAACATAATTATTTTTCCATGTTAGATGCACGAGACATACATACATTTAATCTTATAACGAGTAATTGAAATATGTTTGTGACATGTGGCAATTAAGTTAGGATAACAATATAGGTGTTGCTTCGTGCTTGAAATAAGCACCTCGTCATGGCATGTTTGTTGCTGCTGCTAAGAGGGGTTCTCACTTTTCGGACACCGAAAGATACAAATTCAAGTGCTAAATACTCGAATGATAAATTCTGAGCAACTTTTTTTCAAGGAGTTATGTTGTTTTCTTCTTCCTGATTTTTCATATTGTAAGTAAATATCATCTTCAAAATTTTGAAAGTGCATGATGTAGTGTAGGAAATTTGTCATTTCTAGTTATATCTAGCGATATTGAATGGGAATTAGAAACTTTGAAAATTATGGGATATGGGATCGAGACCTTATAGTATTAGTGGGAAAAGTTGAAACGATAACTGTTTTTCGTACGAGAACCAATCTTAGCCGTCCAATTCCCCCTCCTTCAATTGGATTTTCCACCCATGAATTCCTTATGGCAGTTCTCGTACGAAAAACAGTTCTCGTTTGAACTCTCCCCTAGTATTAGTTTGCTCTTTCAAACCATCTTTGAGGTAGTGATTTAATCCCAAGTCTTTACTAAAATGATGTTTTTTTAAAGTAAAAATATCAAGTTTGACTAGATATGATGTAAGGGTCTCGAAGTCTTCACATCTCATCACACCCATCGCATTGTCATGTCAGTTTTTCACTGTCCATCACACAGCCTCATAATGGTCACTGTCCATCACGGCATCACACCAAATTCTAAAATCACCTACTACCCACTAACCAATCAAAAATTTAAAAAAATAAATAAAAAAATGGGAAGGAGACAATCCTGGGCCTAGGGGTGTTCAAAATAATCCGAATCCGAATATCCGATTTTAATATCCGAAAATCTGATCCGAAATTATCCGAAAATTCGGATATCTGAATTTTCGGATTCGGATAATGATTTTCTAATGTTTCGGATATCCGATATCCGAAATTTATTTTTTATTTTTATTTTTCTTATTTATTTGATTTTTTTAACATATATAGTTTTATACACAAGTATTTTTCATTTTGAAGCATATTTTAGCTATTTTTTGATGATTAAAGTTTAAAATTTGGTTATTTAATAATTATATTAAAAAAACTATATAAAAAATACAAATTTTTGAAATTTTCGGATATTTCGGATATCCGAAATTTCGGATTCGGATACTGAAACCAACTATCCGAAAATTTCGGATATCCGGTTTTAAACACCCCTGCTTGGGCCCACCTCTCCTCACCACCATGCAGGTTTCTTTCCATGCTTGACCGTCACATTGTTGCCTCCATCACACCATAATGGAGTGGAGAAAGAGATGAACACATTGTGATACAGGCCACCAAAGTGTCACACCCTCCACTAAACCAAAGTCCAAATACTCTATTATTTTCATATACTTCCAACTCAGTTTATCGGTTATACAGTTGTATGTCAAGTTTTGCTAAGGAGGTGGTATGTACACAACAAAACCACTTTAGATACAAGTAATACACATTTTATACGAATGACCAGTTAGTTGAATTTATGACTTATGAGGAACAAGATTATCTTGAGTTGAGATCAAACTCGTATAAAAAAAGAATTCATAATTTAGGGATCCTCTTTTCATAGAAGCATTCTTTACCGTCCTTAAAAGGTACGAAACATGATTTATACAACACCAATACTTAATCCTGTAAATAACGGTATTTGAAGAAGTAAGAAATAGACGGTTTATTTTATTTTATGACACTTAACGAGCTCGAGCAAAACTCACTCTTCATGTATAAGTCAATCAAAAATATGAATACAATGATATATATGACTAGATAAAATTAATTGTATAAAACAAAGATATACTAACTATAAACCATAAATCATTTTGGCTGAAAAAACAATCAATAGTATCCTTTCCTTATTATTAAACCTTGTGATATTCTTTTTAGATCATATGTGATGTATTATGCAAGATTATTGTATCACAACTTATAGACAAAATTCGAATACTAGTTATCGGATACGCATTTTGGTTTTTAGCAGGCTCGATGGACAAATATCAACGCTTCAAATACCACAAAGTTGCAAACACATATAAACAAATCTCACAAGTTTAACTTGGAAAATTTCACTGAATTATCATCATCATGACAAAGTTGGCAAGTTTCAAAAGAAGGCGTTTGTTTTAAGCAATGTTGTATGTTCTTCTCTAGCCAAGCCAGTCGTCTCTCGAAACTCAGTACTGTGGCATGCATCGTTCTGACATCAAGCTGAGCCACTCGTGCACAGGAACGCAGTAGAATGTAATAATCTGCATGTGCAGCATAAACATACGCCCCGTCGCCTTTTTTCCTTATGTAGTGTAGATAATCATGTTTTTTGACTTTGGTCCTTGGAGGGATATAACAAAATTTGTTCTCTTCCATGTTCGATATCATTTGCTTTATCGCCTTTTCTTTGTGAGACCCTTTAGGGTTGATGTTAACTTCGTCTTTGGGTTTGTTGATATTGTTAGAACCATCCCGAGGTCTCTTATGCGGACTAATAGGGCTCAAGGAGTGTGCCTGATATGGCTTATTATCCTACAATGAATCATGCCCCCCAAAAAAAAGTCAAACAAATGTAAGCTTATGTACTCGGTCAAGGATTCCAAACGCAAATTCAGTCGTTGCATATGTAGATAAAAGTTAAAAGGAATAAAAAAGAAATAACAGATTAAAAAAGCACACCATTCTAGCAGGTGGGCTGCAGACGAGTTGAGCCATTATCATGCAGCTCGAGCTCGAGCATAAAAATAGGCTCAAGATACATGTCGGGCCGATTCAAGCATATAAGGGGTCAGCTCTTATTGAACTTTTAGTAATTGTGTTATCTTATTAGTCTAGTTATACTATTTTGAAAATATTTTTGACTTGATCAAATTTTTAAATAATTCTTGGACATATTTTCAACCTAATCTCGAGCTTACATCATGAAGGTTTATCAAGCTATCGAGCCGAACTCCAACTTACCGTAAGTAGTCGAGCTGATCTTAAACTTGGATTGACTCGTTTACAGCCTAAAGAAGCACATAATTAACTAAAAGTCTACATCCTAATGCATCTGTATGTATGTATAATGTATGTATATCACAAGGAATAAAAGAGGTGTTTGCATGTTTGAAGGTGATTATGTGATATGAACTAATCAGAATTAGATGATCCCTTCTGTAAAAAAGCGCATTACAAGAGATAGTCCTTGGATGCACTTGTGTTGTTTGACCTATGAAGTTGTAGCGAGTAAGAACAAGTTTTGTTACTGCTGCTCCTAAACTAAATACTAAATATCTAAACTTAATTGTTTAAACTGATAGTCAGAATCTGTTTCACTATACCAAATTGCATTTCTAAAATGTGATGACAAATAACTCTTAAAGGCAAGACATACCTCTTTCTTATGATAAAAATCCCAAAGGTCCTCTATTATCTGATCTTCCTCGTGATCTTCAAATGATAGTTCCGCACCAGCAAATACCACATCCTTACAATATTCCAAATACGTTTCCAAATCCTTGCCATGATCTACCAAGCACACACAATACAATATGTTTGACAATCAACCAACTAAGAAGTATTGGAGAAAAAATTGATGGTCAAAGTTTATGCAAATAAAAAGCAGTAATAGTTTACATAGCCTTAACTAAAGGAAATGTGTTAGAGCTTACCACTTGTATCAACAAGCTCATAGTATTTAGATTGAAGTACAAGCAAAATCTCTGTAGCGTCCAACTTGGATTGTTCTTGTAGCTTATTATAAGACTCTGTAGGAGAATCATCTACATGAGAGGCGTCTGATCGGCTGCTGGTTTCTGACACCTTATCATCAGCATTATTTACTTTTGACCTTTTTCCATCTTTTCTCTTAATGGCACAAGGCAAAGATATTTCCCATTTCCCAAAACCATGTATTTTGTAAAGAATCCTAATCGAAACAATAAGTATAGACAATACAAATGCTCGTGTAGGAAGCCTGAACTCGTTAGCTGATAACCACATCTCGGGTGGCATAGACCACTCATATATCCGGCATGCATGAGGGAGAATGATTTTGACTGGAAGAGATAACTGTTTAAGATAACGAGAAGCAATTGCATAAAAGTTGACCGGAGGTAATTCCAGTCCAATTGAAAGAGCAACAGAAGCTGCCAATGATTCCAGCTTTTGTGTTGAAATTGCATGTATGGGCCTGAACATACGCGTTGAACTTAGTGGGCAGGCATTAGTAGGGGGTCCAATTTGTTTCTCAATTTCAATAAAAGCAGCAAAATAAGGAAGCTTTCCTTCAAGTGCCCATTTGATTATATCTGTTGACAAGATGGGCTCCCTTGCCAAATGGCAAACAAGAAAAGAGATTACCAAAGAATAAGACAATGGTATTGCCTTGCTCAAAGACCGGTACCATATCATTACAGATCGTTTACCAAGTAGATTATGGGGTTCGGATTTATGCTTAGCCCTAGCCCCAACCCTTTCCGTTTCCCCTGAGAAAATTAAAGGAGAATGCTGGTTAACAAGAACTGGGAACGAGTTAAGGGTGCACAATAAAGCAACATCATTTTAATAAAAGTCATGAGTCGAATCAAATTACACCTAAAACAAGGCAAGTGGTGGTGCAACTCATAGATACACTTGATCGTGATTGTCTTGTAACTTGTTCAAGTTGAAGAAAAGAAACAATAGGCACATTTTCAATTTGAAATTTTGAATATTAAAAAGATAAGCAATTTTGTCAAAATGAAAGCATAAAGGTAAAGATGGGAATAAACACTACATCTGCTCTCTGGGTCTCGAATGTAAAGTAGCACGTATGTGACAATGAATGGCTAACAATTGTAAGGGCTCATTAATGAGCCATTAATGTGATGAGGGGTATTTTAGATAAACCAAGCCTCACTCGTCAATGACGATTCACGCAGACGCAATTCATGGTTGGGTAAATATATAAGTGTCCAAAATACCCATATTAATAGTACTCGCTGTTTTCATACGAAAACGGTTCTCGTTTTAACTTCTCTCTCTCTCTCTTATACACACACACACATAGGGAGAAGTTTATTTGAGAACCGTTCTTAATGTGAGAACCATTTATAATCTCGTTTTAGCTTTTCGCACTTTCGCAAATGAAACACTTTTCGCATGAACCCTCCCATATACACACACACACACATATATATAGGCAAAGTTCAAACGAGAATTGTTTTTCGTACGAGAATTGTTTTTAACGCCATTAATGACTCGTTAATAGGGGTATTTTGGTAATTTAAATATTTACCCAACCGTGGATTGCATCCGGGTGAGCCGTCATTAATTTGCGAGGCTTGATTTTCCCGAAATAACCCTCACTAATGTGTCATTAATGAGCCACTAATGAGTCATTAATGAAGCATAAATGAAGCACTAATGAGCCGCCAAAAAATCTTAGCCATTGATTAATTTAAATCAAGGACTAAGATTGGTTCTCGCAATTCTCGTACGAAATTCCCCTATACATGGAGAGATTCATTTGAGAACCATTCTTATTGCAAGAACCGCG
>JAUEJL010067178.1:0-29141 GCA_032274825.1 Drosophyllum lusitanicum | reverse complement strand
GACGTAACCCCGTGGTTTTACTACGGATGCTTTTGTAACGCCTTTATGGCGAAACTGTTAATCCAGTTTATGATATTATGACTCCCGCTGCATTAAATTGCTCTTATTTAAAAAGTTTTTGTAAATGGTGAATTTTGGAAAAATCACGGTGTTACAAATTTTATCTTAATCAATTAAATAGAAATCTTTTATTCAATATTAAATTCGAGATTCGACGTAACAGATTCGAACACGACTAGGCCCAATCTGAGGATGTTACAGTCTGTATACCCAAACACGGCCTGTGTTCATCTACGCAACGTACTACACAGCCGGCACCCATGACTAAAGATCATAATGCATCGAGAAGGATTAGCTTTACTTGAATTGCAAATCATAACTTTATTGTAATCGTAAATCACTTTTATGAACTATAGAATCATAAATTGATGTGAGAAAGTTATTTGTAGGTGATTGTTGGTAGACACAAGTATCTCAGATACTTGATTGATATATTGTTATTACTGACTTATTCATTATACTAATGTGAAATGTGCATGTTATGTGATCATGTAAATGTAACTAGGATGCTAATATGTGAAGTAAAGGGTTGCCTTATATTGTGGTGAAAACATAATGTTGGGTTTTAGGGACACCGCAACAGAAGCAAATAACATGCAATCAAAGATACATATACAATAATCTGCCATAAAACCCATCAAAGGACCAAGACCTTGCATTACAAAGATATAGCAACTCAAAATAAGAACAAAAGAGGAGAGGATATACCATACACGAAGGGCTGGATACATGTACTATGTTTGGATGATCAAGACCACCAAGCTAGGCTTCGCCTATTGTTGATCCACCAAGTTTGTTCAATCCCCATGTGTTGTCACGCCACAAGTGAGATTTAAATACTTGAACTCACATATGGAACTGTAAATGTTCTCCTCTAATACCTCTTGCTCAAGAGCCCTTAAATCAATCACAACTTAGTCTGTAATATGAGTGGTTTTTCACCAATGTCAAGTGTGTACTAAGAGGGAGAGAGAGAGAGAGTTAGGGAGAGAAGTGCAAGCCTTCTAATGCCTTAAAAGAAGCCCTGGAGACTGTTTTGGCCGGCCACAAAAGAAGCTTCATGCATTAGGCCATCAAATGGTCCAATGAAAGCAAAGCGACTTTTCAGCTTCTCTTCACGGCTTCTCACTGGCCATGAAACACTAGGCCTTAACGGCCCGTGAAGGAAGCTTCATGGTCATAAAGCCCCCAGCATTCACAACCCATGAAGCAAGTTTCTTGGTCATGAAGCACCTGGCCTTCACAGCCCATGAAGAAAAATCCTTCATGGTTATGAAGCACCTTTTCATAACAAAAGCACTAGTTTGCTCCTCTCCGTTCAAGCGTGATGTCGGGATTAATCCTTGACGTGTGACCCAATAGGCCCGTGCTTCATTGGCAATGATACACGCGTGCATGTGACATTGGGCAGACACCAACACATTTCAGGGATGTGAAGTCCTTGGTATGGCTTGGATAGCCAATTGTGACCCAAAGTGTGAAATCGTCGTTAGTGCACTGCTTCTGTAATATGTGTTTATGTGATCATGGATGATATAGTGTTATGTGCATACCTAGTGTGGTGTGTAAGTTGTGTGTTCGCTAAGCTTTATGTTTACAGTTGTTGCTTATGTTTTTAGGATTTGACCATGGGAAGGCTCCAACAGAGTGAAGACGACCCATCCTTTACAAATGTGGCACCAAAGATTTTATTTTTTGGGAGATGACGATAGATTTTAATTTATTAGTAGAATTTTCAAGCAACCATACCGAGATCATTGTTTATAAAAGCATATAAAGTCAAATTTCCGCTAACCATTTCTTTTGTCATTATGTTTCAGAAAAGGGCAAAAAGAGAGGACTAATTTTACAAGGCATTATTAAATTCACGCGATTTATCTTTATACTATTATTTATGAAACTGAGTATATGTATGCTCTCTCATTTTTATATTATTCACATCTCAGTAAAATAGCTTTCAGTATGACATTATAGCAGTCTAGCTATGCAATTCTTTATATCTTCGACTGCTCTATAGCATCAAATGAAATCAAGTGATAGGATCTACGAGCTGAAAAAAAACATCGCAAGCAAATGCCTACAAATTTTCTCATTGCAGCAAGGGCTGCGATTGTACCGGATAGAGTAACGACAGTGATTTATGTCGGACGTTACTTCTTCATTATAAGGCGACGATCAATATGGAGAATAACGCTGTATAATGCTCGAGTTGTTTATGGTAATTATAAAATCTTTTTTCATCTATTATTACCATATACCTAAAATGCATTATATGTTCAAAATTCAATGCTTCTAGACTAATTTTTTAATAGAGAAATTGAAATTAGCACTCCCAAACCTTGTAGAAGGATGTATTGGTCGGTGAGTTGGACAAGTGTTCCGGCGGTTGAGATAGAGGCAGTGAGATATGTTTAATCGGCTTTAAACGCGGTGGGTGGGAAAGATTTTATATAATAATAAATTAGGCACAAAATCAACGAACATAAAGCAGAATAGTTTCGTAGCTGATCTCTCTCTTCTACGCCAAAGATCCCCACAAATCGAGAAAGACAGAGAGAGAAAATCATCATCCTCTGTTGTTGGGCCTCTAATTTTATGAATAGGTTTACTTATCATCGTCGCGTTCCATGATTTTTTATTGAAATTAAAGAAATTCAATCGGCGACGACGATCTCCGTCTTAGGAAATTCTCCGGCCGATCAATCATGCTGTCCTTGCAAACCGATCCGCGACAAGTTCAGCAACAACAATTTCAGCAGCAGCAGCAGCAGTTGTTGCAGCAGGCTGTTAGGGTTGCGTATAATAATGGCGACCATCAGCGTGAGTCTTCGTTTGTGTTGTCAACGGAAATTGATCCATCATCGTCGAACGTCAATCTTAAACTGTCTAAAGGACTTGACATTCGTGAAGGTTTGATTTCATTTTGGTCTTTACGGTTTAGATTATAGGATGATGCCTAGGGTTTTGGTGTTTTTTCTTTTTTGTGTAATTTGTTTGAGAGTGTGATTACCTGGAAGTTCATCCTTTTAGGGTTTTGCAAGTTGGGAATTAAATTAGCCGAACTTTAAGTCGCTTATTCGAGATGATCAATTGTGGGTTACTTGTATAAATAGTGACTTGCAATTTTGGTATAGCTTTCTTTTTGGCTTATAACTTTTATTTAATCTAGAACTCCTTCACACAATTTCTTGGTTCACCGAATTTTGGGCAATGTGAACACGTTTTTTTAGCAAAAGATAAGAGAACAAGTAAGATAGGGTGATCAAGAAATCATAATGATTTTGCAGTGTTAGGCTGATTTTGAACCAGTTGCGAGCAAGAGAGCTAAAGATGATGTTTTTCTTTGTGATTTGAGGTAGGGTTGCATTTGACTACTCAACTTGTGGTGTTCCTTTGGCATAACACGCTAGACGCTTGTGGTTTTTAGGTTGAGGTCCTCACTTTCTGCTTTCATACCCTGCTTTGATATGTTTGGGTATTTGTTTATTTTAAAGATTGCTTGATTACTGTTTTATTTGCATATATTTGGGCATGCATTGGTCTTTTCTTTTGTGCCTTTTGGCTGGGCAGCTGAAGATCATGCTTACATGTTACAGCTGATGAAGATATACTCATGTCCCTTGCTCATCAGAAATACAAATCTGGAGATTTTAGGCAGGCATTAGATCATAGCAAGGCTGTTTATGACAGAAACTCTATGCGAACAGATAATCTTCTTCTCTTGGGTGCAATATATTACCAGGTTTGTTCTATGTGATTGATGTAGCTTTCTTGCTTTCTAGTTTAGACATCTGCATTGTTCTCACAGAAGTTTTGTTTGTCATTAATTTCAGTTACATGACTTTGATATGTGCATTGCAAAGAACGAAGAAGCCCTCCGGATTGATCGAAATTTTGCGGAGTGCTATGGGAATATGGCAAATGCATGGAAGGTATTATTATTAATTCGTCTCTAAGTTATCTGGTGTACTGGTGGCTCCTTTATTTATATGTTTGAGCATTATATAATGTGCTCAGTGCATTTTTTTCCTGTACAGGAAAAGGGGAATATTGATGTTGCTATTCGCTATTATTTAGTTGCTATCGAGGTATGTGGGCATTTTAGTTATATCTGTACTAATAAATGATCAGCTAACTTTCAACATGATAGGGCAGTGGTGAATCTAGGATTGAAAACCACGTGCTTCTTCAACTTACTTGAGGAGAAATAAAACGAACAAGTTACACAGGATGGGCTGGGTTGTTATTATGAAACACAAACCATATATTTGATAATAACATTCAAGTTATTTTTATTGTCCCTAACGAGGTTTCTTACATTGGAAGTACTCCATAAGTCTATTGTTACTAATACCCGTAGCTGTTGTCTAGTGACTCAAAATCCTGAATTTTCTGTTAAGCTGTGGAGTCTGATTTCTGGAAGTACCTAATCGCTGTCGTTGTGGCGGGAGTCCAAGGGTGCCAGATCCTCTTGGTTGGGGAAAACAAGTTGGTTGCTTGATTATCGAAGTTTGAATTATGTATTTGGGGTTAGATGTGGGAGTATTTGGCTTGGCATTTAATACGAATGTTCTTATAAAAAATTACCTCACCAATCAAGTAATTAACTCCCAACCACTTAAGTTTTCTTTAATTATCTCCCCACTACTCATAGTCACACCCTCTTTTCGTTACCCCTGTACAATACCCTCTTTCTCTCATTTTTTAATTTTCTAACTCATCTTAACCTTACAAGAGAGCATTGTAAAAAAGGGAACAAGTTACACTTGCTGACTTGCTCTTCTTTACTATCCTTATCTCCCTCCCTTACATCAAATCATCTTCTCAGTTCCACCACTAGCAACAAACTCGACATAAAAGGTAGTTCCTGATATAACCTTAAGCTAGTTTCTAAAAATTATTGCATGTTTTATTAAAGATATTCAAAATTTAGGCGGTTCCCAGGCCCTATGTAGGCTCAACCTAAATTCACCCCTGTTATAAGGCTGACTGTTATGCTGCTATGCACTATTTTTTGGTTGCTGCAAGGTATTCGGAAAATCGTAGTTATTATGATATTTATAGGCTAAGGTATCCAGCCTGTGCGATTGAGTGCCAAGTCAGACTCTTATGAGAAAAGAAGGGAGAGTCAAAGTTGGGGAATAAGAATTGTCCATCTTTTTCCATATCTGATTTTGGTGGACAAGTGTCTTGATAATTCTGACGCTACTTGGTTTTGTGTTTTCATATGGTTACTTTATTATTTCCAATTATAGTGGGAAGTTTTGAACTAATTTGCTAGTATGTCTTCAGTCATTAGGAAGCACTTACAGGAAGAAAGACAATTTGTATAATGTACATGCATACGAATTTCTCTGGTGCGTTGCATCACAGTACAATGATAAATTGTTTTCCAAGCAATAAATCGATTATCATCATTATATGAGGCACACCCCTGTTCCCACCTCAAGTAGATAACATTAATAACAAGAGATGTTCTAAATGCTACAGCTTGAAGTAGTCTATGACGGTTTGGAGGGCTACAATAATGTTCAACTGTACTCTTTAATGGTTTAACTTGAAAGTTGAAATTGCTTCCTTATGCTGATGAAACTGCACTGTAAATATTAGACCTGGTCTTCTTCTCAAGGCACCATATGTCAATTGTGCAAGTATACGCTGTTTAACATTCTTATTATAACTGATACCATTGTTTATTTAGGAGATACTCTTAAATAATAAAAAAATCTGTAGTATTTGATTCTAGCAGAATTATTAATCTTACTCAGCTCAAGTATGATTCATGCAGCTTCGTCCCAATTTTGCGGATGCATGGTCGAACTTGGGAAGTGCTTACATGCGGAAAGGACGACTAACTGAAGCTGCTCAATGCTGTCGCCAGGCTCTTTCCTTGAACCCTCGTTTGGTCAGAAGTTTATCCATCTTTATTTGCTGATTTATTGCTTATTGCTTATTTGTTTACTAACTATATATTATTCTGTTTGGTTCTGTAGGTTGATGCTCACAGCAACCTTGGGAACTTGATGAAAGCTCAAGGATTAGTGCAAGAGGTAAGAAAATTATGACCAAAATGTTATCTCATTATCCCTTTGGTCCAATGGCCATTATATCATAAAATGTGAGTTCAATGGCATGCTTGAAAAATGGCCTCTATTCAAACTCTCATATTTTGTAGTTTGAATCTTGGTGCCTTACAAAGATCCAACTTCCAAGGCCCTTGAGTGGAAATAATTTTTTGTTTATCTATGAATTTGATCTTTACTTGTCGAATGTCTTCATGAGATGTTCATACATATGTGTGAAGGGGAACTTCCATCATGATTCTTTTTCCTTGAACACTAGAACAAGTCATTTTTGTACACAACAATAACAACAATACCCAATCCCGTCTAAGTGGGGTATGGGGGAGGTAAGAAGTAGACAGTCATACCTCTATTTGTGGGTAGAGAGATCGCTTCTAGAAAGACCTCCGGCTCAAAGACAATAGAAAATCAAAAACTAAAGGAAAAGTAAAAAAATCTGTAATTGAGAAGAACGAAGTAGTTAAGATACTTTTGCTACAGTTTAAATTTTATTACAAAATTCATCGTTGAAGGGGTATTTAGGGGCTATTATAGTTCGGGGGTTGTTTTAGGAAACGGCCATGGGTAACACGGGTTAGACCGCGTGCATCAGAGCCAAAGGCTCGGCACCCCATGGAACCCAAATAGGGAAAATTCCTTTTTAGATTCTTACCTAGAATTGCGATAAAGCCTACAATATACTAATCAAACATCCTTGCCTAACACCTTGCCTGACGGTGTTTGAGATCGTGTCTTTGGAGAGTAAACGGCGTTTGCCTGACGACTACGTTTTAAAAACCTTCCTACCTATACCTCTACCCGTCAACCTGGATCCTCCTCCTCCGAGAAACCCTGTTTGAGGTCATGTCTTAGGAAGTAAATGCTCCTCCATACCAGTCATCAATCTATCTTCCCACCTCAGTGATGGCTTCCTCTCTTCCTTGTGCCTTCGACCATCAGAGATTGTATCCTCCAGAACAAGTCATTTTTGTAGTTCCTGCTAAATGTTGAAAACTAAATCGTCTTTTTAATTTTTACAGGCATACAATTGCTATGTGGAGGCGCTCCGTATTCAACCAACTTTTGCCATTGCTTGGTCTAACCTTGCCGGCCTTTTTATGGAGTCGGGTGATCTTAATAGGGCACTCCAGTACTACAAGGTATATAAGTTTTGGTGATTCAATTTGTCAGTTCAAGCTAAAATCTCTCTATGTAAAAATTGACGCAATACTTGGTTTAGCCTCTTAAAAATGCGCCAACTTGTCTCAACCACTTGTTGAATTGTTGCCAACAGCATGCAAATATATATCTTGTAATTCTTTGGTTGTATTTACTCTCAATGTGGGTCATATTGCAGGAGGCAGTCAAGTTAAAACCAACATTTTCTGATGCCTATTTGAACTTGGGAAATGTGTACAAGGTGAAGCTTTTGTTGTTTGTCTGGTAGATCTAAACTCTAGGACACATTTGTCTAATATTGGTTTACTTTGCACTTCATTATAGGCTTTGGGAATGGCTCCAGAAGCTATTGTATGTTATCAGCGTGCTCTTCAGTCTAAACCAGATTATGCCATGGCTTTTGGTGAGTAATGCTATAATGTTTTTTGTTTTAGTCTTCTACAAGAACCAAATGTCATTCTTTGTTTTACTTCGGCATTTTTCAGGTAATTTAGCTAGCATATATTATGAGCAAGGTAACTTAGAGATGGCAATCAACCATTATAAGCAGGCTATTGCTCGTGATACGGGGTTTTTGGAAGCATATAATAATCTGGTGAGTTTGTTTCTTTCCCTTAGTAACTATATTTGTTCATCCATAGGTTCCTTGTATTTTTTTTAATCTTTTCTTTGTTGTTTATTTCTGGCTATATTATGTTCACTAGGGAAATGCTCTTAAGGATGCTGGCAAAGTTGAAGAAGCCATTCATTGCTACCGTGTATGTTATTTGGTTATTCTGCATTGGTTTTCTACTTTGATACTTTCGCCCGAGTTGTGACTGGAATAATGTTTTTGCAATTTAGCAATGCCTTTCTTTGCAACCTAGCCATCCGCAGGCTCTCACTAATCTTGGAAACATATACATGGAATGGTATGCTTTTACATATAGGCTTATATATGCTATACTACTTTTTCAAGCGAAAGCAATAAGAAATCTTTTTTTAGATAAAGTAGCTATATTTGTAAAAATGATCCTAAATAGAAGTTTCTGATACTCAGGAATATGATGACGGCTGCTGCACAATGTTACAAGGCAACTTTAACTGTAACAACAGGACTGTCTGCTCCTTTTAACAATCTGGCAATAATATACAAGCAGCAGGTAGCAAGGATAATCTGTGTTTGTGTGGAAAGACGGATATACCATTGTGGTTTGTCTGAGCGCTTTACATTGTGTGAGACAGCTGGCTGATGATAAATATTTTTTAATTGGAATTGACAAACAGGGTAATTATGTGGATGCTATTTCTTGCTACAATGAAGTCCTTCGAATTGATCCGCTGGCAGCTGATGGTCTTGTTAATCGTGGAAACACTTACAAGGAGATTGGAAGAGTTAATGAAGCCATTCAAGACTATTCACATGCTATTGTTATACGCCCGAACATGGCTGAAGCTCATGCAAATCTGGCTTCAGCTTATAAAGACAGGTATTTTGAGTTTATAACGAGTGTCAAGGCATTTTTAAATCGATCATGATTCACTTTGTGAACACCCGCCCTTGTAATTTGTAGCGGACATGTAGAAGCGGCTATTAAAAGCTATAGGCAAGCATTGACCATACGTCCTGATTTCCCCGAAGCAACTTGTAATTTGCTGCACACATTACAGGTATATCCAAGACCAATATGACTTGCCACCTTAAAAAATAAAAATAAGATCCCCTATTCTGCTTCATTAGATATATGTTTATTCGAGAGTTTTGTCTCAGACACTTCGGATTTTTTTTCTTTTGCTAGTGCGTATGTGACTGGGATGACAGGAAAAGAATGTTTCTTGAAGTTGAAAGTATACTTCGCAGACAGATCAAGGTTTTGATAGTATCTGCTTTTCTTTTTCAACAACCTTGTAATTTATTAGCCTCTTGGTCCTCTTACAACATAGTTCTAATGCACTAATTATTTCCATGCAGATGTCAGTTATTCCTAGTGTGCAACCTTTCCATGCAATTGCATATCCCCTTGATCCAATGCTTGCACTTGAAATCAGGTATGTTTAGTAGTTTACATGAGAGCTGGGATCATGAATGACTTCAACAAACTTCTAATTATATAATTTTTCCTTTTTGTAGTCGCAAGTATGCTGCACATTGTTCTGTCATTGCAGGCCGATATTCTCTTCCTGCTTTCAACCACCCCCTTCCATTGCCAATAAAAAGTACAGGGGGTAATAATCGGCTGAAAATCGGGTAGACATATAAGTTGTATTTTTTTTAATCTCTTGGTATGTTGGTTGGAAACAAGGTATGGCTTACTGAAATACTGCTCCTGCTGCTTGTGTAGATATGTCAGCAGCGATTTTGGGAACCATCCACTGTCACATTTGATGGGATCTGTATTTGGCATGCATAATAAAGAAAACGTTGAGGTTTGTTGGTGTAATTATTTTTATAAAATGTGATGTTAGATTCTCCTCAAGTTCTGGTTTGAGATAATAACATTTTTAAAATTAGGTCTTCTGCTATGCGTTGAGTCCAAACGATGGGACTGAATGGAGGCTTCGTATTCAATCAGAAGCAGAACACTTTAAAGATGTGTCAGCAATGACATCTGATATGATCGCAAGGCTGATAAATGAAGATCAGATACAAATACTCATTAACCTCAATGGTTATACCAAGGTACAGTTAAATTATACCATCATGTCATCAGTATGCAGTTTGCATTATATACAGTAAAAATTCTTTTTTCTGTTTTTTTGGTTTAGTTTAGTTTCGTGGTCATGATTTATTACATGGGGGATAGAAATGAAATGATACCTTCTTTATACTGAGATTCCAGGGGGCTAGAAACGAAATCTTTGCTCTGCAGCCTGCTCCCATTCAGGTCTCATATATGGGGTTTCCTGGTACAACTGGTGCTAGTTACATACAGTATTTGGTCACGGATGAAGTAAGGGAGTTTCTTTTTTTATCTTTATTTCTTTGTTTACCTCTCTAGTTTTGTGCTGAAATTTCTGGATTGCTTTGCAGTTTGTCTCTCCTTTTCGGTTTGCTCATATTTACTCTGAGAAGCTTGTGCATCTCCCTCATTGTTACTTTGTGAATGATTACAAACAGGTAGCCTTCTCACTGCAGACATTTTTAGGTTACTTTTATTAAATATTCATGTGTTTGTGTAATAACTACTAATTCTGTTATGGTTGGCTTTAGAAAAACCTTGATGTACTGGATCTAAGCTGTCAGCCTAAGCGGTCAGCTTATGGATTGCCAGAGAAAAAATTTATATTTGCTTGTTTTAATCAGCTTTACAAGATGGATCCGGAAATCTTTATGACTTGGTATGATGTGGAGTTATGTTGACTGCAATTGCCACTTGTTTTTACCTTTTAAAACATTATAGTGCTTTACTCTCCTGACGTGATATTTCAGGTGTAATATTCTAAAACGTGTTCCCAATAGTGCACTTTGGCTTCTTAGATTTCCAGCTGCTGGTGAAATGAGACTTCGTGCATGTATGATTATTTTTTTGATGCACTCTTTTATTTAAAAGGCAGGCTTTATAAAAATAAGCTACATCATGTTTGTTTCTGTAGATGCCGCCGCACAGGGTGTGCAGCCAGATCAGATTATTTTCACCGATGTTGCTATGAAGAATGAACACATCAGACGCAGTTCTTTGGCAGACCTTTGCCTTGACACGTATGCTATGCAAACCCCTATTCTCTAAGACGCTTCTTTATTAAAAAAATTTATTACTGATTCTTTCTTATAAGCAACAGCAATTCAGCAAATCCTTATCTAGATTCCTTAATTGCAAATACCTATTTATTTTCTTGGAGTAGGCCGTTATGCAATGCACACACAACAGGCACTGATGTTCTTTGGGCTGGTCTGCCAATGGTAACCCTTCCCCTTGAGAAAATGGCAACTAGAGTTGCTGGTTCACTCTGCCTAGCCACTGGTGTCGGTGAGGAGATGATTGTCAACAGGTAGGTGATCCAATTTCAATATCAAATAGTAAATTATGAATTTTTGGTATTGGTATTCATCCTACATTTTTTGAACCTAAGGTTTTTTAATTTATAACCATTGTTTCTTACTTCTGTGTACTATCTTTCTCATAAACCTGTAAAACTGACTATCCTATTTGTTTAGTTATAGGTTGCCTCTGCATTTTGTAATTAACCTTATGTCTTCTTTTCTTCTTTGCGATGAAGTATGAAAGAGTATGAAGATAGGGCAGTGTATCTAGCTTTAAACCGCTCAAAGCTTCAAGATCTGACAAACAAACTTAAGGCATCACGCCTAAGTTGTCCTCTGTTTGATACATCCCGTTGGGTAAGCTCACTTAGTGCCATATATTTTCATTGTAGTCAATGATCTTGCTGTTCATACCTTATTTTTCTAGTGGGGTCTGAATATTGGAGTCTAATACATTGAATTATTAAATTTTATTTGTTTTCATGTGAATGTAAATCTGCTAGGTGAAAAATCTGGAAAGGTCGTACTTTAAGATGTGGAATCTGCACTGCTCTGGGCAACAACCTCAGCACTTCAAAGTGACGGAGAATGATTCTGAGTATCCTTATGATCATTAGTTGTAGGTGAGCAATGAGCATGAGATGAGGGCGGCTGTGTTGACTAGCATAAGATATTGTAAATCATAACTTCGATATTGTGGCTATTTAGGATAAATGTGAGAAATGGTATCTAAGATGGTTTGTAGTATGAAGAGATAACATGTGATGTGTTAATCTTATACCTTGTCTTAGCATCAAGCTTTGCGATATTATTGCTGTTTTCCGGCGTTTTTTTCTTTGTGTTCACATGCTTCTTATGAGCTTCAGGCAACATAGTAGGTGGTATTCAAACTCGGTTTGATTGTAGATATCTTGGACAACACAAAGACACCTTTGAAGTCGGGCGTTCAAGATTCGTAACCATATGCAAATGATGGTTCAACACCTTTGTTCAAAGACATCTTTAGAAATCTACCATCCTAAGCAAAACTTTCACCACATTTGCACGAGGACGCAAACACATGATGAACTGAAGATGGCCGCCGTAAAGGTAGGCGAGTTTCGTTGGTAGGCCGGAAGAAGGAAAGTATTGACTCAAATAATCAAAAGTAGCATTGCATGGGTGGGTATTTGCAAGTGATAAGAAGAAAACATATGAAACTAAAATCTCCTATAATAACAATGGGGTTATTCAATATTAAATAATCATTTTTGAAGCGCAATCCAAAATCCCTTTGAAAATACCTTTTTACAGTTTTACTAGTACTTTTAAGTCGGTGAAACCATTGAGAAATTAGTCAAAACTTATTTTTGATTGAATATATAACCGCGGACTATCAAAGATTCGAACATCATCTTAAAGATCAGACGATTTGTTTCGTAGTAAGCTGCCGATTCTTCATATAGTCGCCACAAGCATAAGATATTGCATATAGTTATGATATTCTTCGGAATTCTAGTGAATGGGTTCGTTCTCTCCCTTGTTTCTTTTGGCAACTTATCCTTAGGACTCCCTTGTTGATCCGATCTGGTATCATCTTGTTACGCTAGATTTGTAAATTCAAGAACCGCAAACGGTAAACTTTTTTCATTCTTACTTTGATAGTTGCCACTGAATCTAATGTATCAAAATACCTTGGAGTTGTATGAACACTCTCATATATTACCTTAAAGTTTAAACTTTAAAATTACCAAGAATTTGTAATACATTATAGTCTTTGATATGAATGAGAAAATAAATGGAGATAAATATTTAGGACATTTGAGTAAAATCTTTTAATCCTAACCAAATAATCTCAACAACCAAACCAAATACAGTTAAGCCGTATTCGGTTGGTGGGATCTGAATGGAAAATTCCTTAACTGTTTGTATTGTTCAAGTATTATCTTTAAATTGTAATTGCTAAATCCCACTAATTTCACCAGCATTAGCATTAGCATTAGGATTGTATAAACACTTCTCTTAACAAGAGGAATTGACAAATCCTTCAAACAAAGAACAAAGAGTTCACTAACTAACAGTGTAAGAAGTGGGGGTGTGATGAGTGTGGTGAGGGTGACCATGGAGTGGTTGGGTGCGATACCACACTAGGGGTGTGGTGGTTTCTACATAGATGAAAATGGTGTGGTGACAACTTTGCGGGCCAACAACATTTCTTATCTCTCTTTATTTTTTTCTTGTTATCCAAGATTGATTGTGGGTATTAAGTGTGTTACAAAATTTGATGTAATATGGAGTAATTATTACAGGTCTGAGTGATAAGAGTGGAAAGCTGACGTCGCCAACCTCTTTCCTTTGTCGTTGACAGCCATGTCTCAAACACATTTCTACATCATTGACAGCCACATCTTTGACAGGTTGCTACGTCTCAACATCACATTTCTTGACCTTTGTCATGGGTGTTTCTTCATCTTCATCATTGTCGTCAACCTCGTCAACTGTTGGTTTGGTGATGGGTCGTATAACATTCTTCTCTAGTCATTAATCTTCGTCTTCATTCTTCAACAATGCTCACTCCTTCATGTGGTCGCCATGGATTAAGGTAATGTGAAAATGGTTGAGGTTGTGCAATTGAAATCTAGTAACCGGCGACTAAGGTAGGATTAGTATAAAAAGATTTCCATTTCAATTTCATACTCTACCAACCAAACATGACCAAGTCTTTGTTTTACAAATTCCCATTCAAATACCTTCAAATCCAATTTATCATATTACAATTCCTTTTAAAACATTATACGAATCAAACATCTCTTATTAATTCAAAGTATAGAAGAGATCCTATGTAAAGTTACTTGGTCTTCGTGTCATCATCTATGACAAAGGATGCATTTTATTGGGAAATTGGTTTAAAATATAACCAAATTTTAATGTATACGAATCAATGTAATGTAACTAAGCTTGATGCCACTATATGAAAGGAAAAAAAGGTGAAATCTGATTACATTTTTATTTATAAAGTGAATTTAGCTATTAAACAAGGTTTTTTTTCTTATAAAATACATATTAAGTTGGAATATCACCATAAAAGGGAAATTATATATGTAGTCAACAACACACATGTTAGGTGTTGTTACACTCACAACATCACTTAAAATATTAAAGAGTTAATTAAATACCAAAAATACCCTTTATTTTAAATTTGTTGCGAGTGTAACAACACCTAACACGATTATTGTTTACAACATAAATGATTTTCCCTAGCACAAATTAGTAATACTGCTTGTTTGAGTAATATGTGAGCATAACATTATCTAACGGTGTTATTAGCAATAAAGATAATTTTTAAAAAAAGTAATAAAACCTAAATATTCATAAAGTAAAAAATTATAAGAAGTCAAAGGGGGTGTTTGTTTTACCTTATTTTATGGGCTTATTAGCTTATTTTTAAGGCTTATGAAAAATATAGTGTTTGGTTAAGCTTATTAGCTTAAGTTTATGAGCTTATTTTTTGAGTAAATAAGCTCATTTTTATAAGCTTATTGACAATAGCTTTTTTTTAGGTGGGCTTATTTTTATATATTTACATTTTTACCCTTGATTTTGCCCATATATATACCATTTATCTACGTAAGTTAAGCTAAACACTTTTAGTAAAAGAAATTATTATCTTCAGCTCGTATAAGCTTAAACTAAGGGGGTGTTTGTTTTAGCTTATTTTGAGAGTTTTTTAGCTTATGAAAAATATGGTGTTTGGCTTAGCTTATTAGCTTAAGCTTATTGGCTTATTTTGAGTAAAAATAAACCCATTTTGATAAGTCAAGTTAAAGTAACTTATTTTTCTTCACATAAGCTTATCTTTATACTTTTATATATATACCCTTATCTTTTCTCAATACTTTCTCTTCCTCAAATGTAAGCATGTCTAAACTAAGCCAAACACTTTTTTTATAAGTAGCATATTAGCTTATAAGTCATAAATCAATCCAAACACTTTTTTACTAATAAGCTTAAAATCTAAAAAACTTATAAGTTAAAAAGCTAACAAGAATAAGGTAAGAAAATAAAAAATAAGCAAACACCCCCTGGTTAAACTAAAAAAAAAAATAGGCCGGTAACTATTTCAGAAGAACCCGTCTTTGAGAGAGCGTTTGTTTGATTCAGACTTCAGCTCCAAAGCAAGTTAACAATGGCGACCAAAGTACTGATGGTGAGAGAATCTCGAATCCGTCCTGTTCTTTAAAAGTTTTTAAACTTTCAGGTATTTTTTTAGTTGTTATATTTCGTTTTGATTAGGTTGCGGAGAAGCCGAGTATCGCTCTTTCCATTGCTACAGCACTCTCCGGTGGTCGAGTAAATCTTTCGAACTCTTTTTCTACCTTTTCTATCATACTAGTGGTTTTCTTAACTTTGAAGTCGACATTGTTGCAGTTTTCTGATGTCTACTTTAAATTATACATCATATATTATCAATTGAAATTGAAATTGTTGGTTTAACTTATGTTGATAGAAATCTAAGGAGATTCAGTTTATTCGGGTGAATCAACGTTATACCAAGTAAACCTTCATTGATGTGGTGTCTGAAAACCACAATGAGAAATTGTGAGAGTAATTTGCTAAGATTTATTAGAAACAAGTAAACAACTAGCAATTTTGTAAATTTATTTGAAACCATGAGGAACCTTTTGATTTTACCTCTTTTCTGTTTCTTATTTTTGATTTTATTCTATATAGATGCATTAAATCTTCATGTCTTGACATACCATGCAATATGATGTATAGTTTATTGCCTTTTGGATTGTATTTCCAGGGAGGGATTCAGTAATGCCATCTTTCAGTTTGGAGCATTTGGCTATCTATTTATATTTTTTATTTTTTTGAATAGGAGGGCAAGGGGGTATTACCATAATTCCATGAACATATCTTCTTGATGGATTTTGCTAATATTTTATATCACAAGTGTATTTGGTTATTCTAGTTGTGCTTGGTGAATTGCGTTTGAAACCTCAAAATTAAAAATGAAGTTGAAGAGTTAATGATGCATGGAGCTTATTATTAACAATCACCATATTTTGCACAGATTTCTGTTTTTCACCTTAACAAATTTTTTGCTAATTCATTCGTAATTTTTATTGCTAAACAATGACACCAGGCTGGGGATTTCTTCTATTTCTCATTGAAAAGAGTGAATTGACAATCAGGAATAAACATGTTTGGTCTTTTGACTTTAAGTAATTTCATTGCGAAATACTACTGGACTACTACACCAGTCTGAAGTTTTTCTTCTTCTTTTCATTCGGAAACGTCATAACAGTGAATAGAGAATTAAGACTAAGCATGTTTGGACTTCGATTTAGAACTGCTATTGTTTTCCCACAGTTAACGTTCACTTCCAAAAACTTGTACAAATTGAGGGTATATCTACTATGTATTGCTGCAATGGTTAATTAGGTACATCAGGGTATTTTTACACATCCATTCTCTCACTACCAAATTTTAGTATTGTTTTGTGGCTTTTTGTTTATACATATTAAGTGGATTCCAAGTGTTAGTTGTGAAACACTTGGCAGCTTTTTTAAAGAGAAGGTTTTAAGCACATATATAGTTGGATTTCAACTGAATGCTTTTCAGAAGCTGACTTTCTCATTGAAGTTCGTTCATTTAGTAATTCTTATGAATCATTATTATCCTGGCTTCAGTGTCTAATCTGCATTTCTATCGTATATATTTCCTGTTGTGACTCTTTTTTCTAGGAAAGTTTTAACTTTTTTTTAATTACTTCTTTTGTATTCACTTATTCTCTAAATATATTAAAATATAAGAACAGCTCTAATTCTGTGGTCTTATTTTTTCGGAAGTGAAAGGTTATCATCTAATCTACATAAAAACAGATGGCCATCTTCTGCCTGAGATTGGACCATCCAGTGGGACCTATTTGCTTCTGATTATGTGAATATATTATTCAAAAGGGAGCTTTGGAATAAGGATTTTTCTGGATTTACAACGCTGATTTTGCAGATGACATCACGAAGGGGTAGTACCGAGGTTCATGAATTTGATGGCACATTTCTAGGATATCGGGTCCAATATAAAGTCACATCAGTGATTGGTCATGTTTTCAGGTTTCCTTCTTCAAAGCATAATAGAATATTTTATAAAATGTTATCATTTTTAAGTAACTGTACAATGTTGTTGAAAAAGTTGACAAATATAATGGTATAGATTCATATGTTGTCAAGGGTGCAAATTTATGTTTATTCAAGTTGATGTTTAACATGTCTGAATATTTTTTCTCTTTGTGCAAATCTAGTGTAGATTTTCCACCAGCTTATCAAGACTGGGCAGCTACAGATCCTTTAAGTCTTTTCCAAGCTCCAGTTGTCAAGTCAGAATCGAATCCAAAGGTACTCCGTTGTTGCATTTGTGACTTTTTCTGAGTTGTGCATCAACTGTAGTTATAATTTCAACAAACCAATTTATTGTGTGGCATCTTTGCAATTTGAGAATTTTATATATCACAATTAGCAGGATCTAATCTATGGTGTTCTTACTGTGTGCTTGATTGCTTTGGGCTTTTGATAAAGAAATCAGCAAGGGGTAGTTTATTGCGCCTCTGATCTACATTTTGTTTATTTGCTGTCTGTAAACTATTTATCAATGAGGTAGATAACTAGGTACTTTAGGAAAAAAAACTATATGACTACTTTTTTTGTATTTTTATATGAACACACCTCTTATCTCAGCCTGTTTGCTTGCTAAATCTTCTACAACCAGGCTCATATTCGTCAACATTTAAACCGCGAAGCACGTGGTTGTGGAGATCTTGTACTGTGGTTGGACTGTGATCGTGAAGGGGAAAATATATGCTTTGAAGGTATTCTTTTGAAATATAATATACATTGCATGTAAAGTTTATAATAGTTTTAAGCTATAAGGTTCAAATTCGTGCATGGGGCATTTTTTATATTCTTGTTGTATACAAACTTGCATGAGGATGGTTTGTTTGATATCTTCTCACTATCAATTGCTAACTCTTTGCTCAACACTTGAATGTTAAAGAACCCTTGTTGAATAGCTTTTTAATTCTACTTTTATCATTTCCTCAATTTACATTTTCTTGCATTCAGTTATCGAGTGCACAGGATTTCATTCCAATGATGGAAGAAGAGTTCATCGTGCACGATTTTCTTCTGTGACGGAGAAAGACATTACCCATGCTATGAAAAATCTTGTTCAGCCCAATAAAGATGAGGCATTGGCTGTAGATGCTCGTCAGGAAATAGATTTGAAAGTTGGAGTTGCATTTACAAGATTTCAAACTACTTATTTCCAAGGAAAATATGGAAATTTGGACTCTAGAGTTATCTCGTAGGTTCCGTGTTTTATCTCATTCTTCTAGTTTTATAAATAAAGGTGGCAAATTTAACACGTCTACTCATGGATGGGTTGGATCTGATCATCTATTATCTCCAATGGATCTGGCTTAAGGATGTTTTTACCAACGATCCTATTTAATTTATCTAATATACTTTATCTTTTCTAAAACCAGATCGCATGTTATGAAACCTCTTTTGAAGGGAAAGTTGTTTAAAGTCCTTTCAGTTCCCTCTCAAGTATAAATATAAATCCATAATATATATCTTGATGCTTTATTATCTCAGATATGGCCCATGTCAAACCCCTACCCTTGGATTTTGTGTGCAACGCTACCTTCAAATTACCACTTTCAAGCCAGAAAAGTTTTGGGTCGTGTTTCCTTACATAATAAAGAATGGCTTTGAACTAAAGCTGGAATGGGACCGTAATAGGTTGTTTGATCATGATGTGAGATACTGCTTTTGTCTTCATTGATTTAAGTTATCTCTCTGTCCTTTGCTGCTGACTTTTATACAAACTCCAACAGGTTGCCGAGATGTTTCAAAAATTAATAGTTGAAGATAAAGTTTTGAAAGTTACCTCTATTTCAGAAAAACAAGATAGCAAAGGTCGTCCTTCTGGTCTTAATACAGTGAACCTTTTGAAGGTCGGTAAACATTGGGAATCTATAATACCTTCTTGAGTTCTTGTCTTTATTCTTCTCTCACTACTTCTTAGATCAATGCATTTTTCGTGAAAATTCACAGGAAAGTTCACTTGAAAATACATATTTATACAGTTTTAGATGGCGTGTTACGTTTCAATCCCCCTGCTTATCACACGAAGACCATGTCATTTTTTATTTCAACATCTTCCCTCTTTTTTCAGGATTTATTATGATATCCCCATCAAATGGGGTATGCGAATACCACCATTAAGAAAGTATAAAAACATCAACCTCTATGTCATGATTTTGTATATTGGAAAATGCTAAATGTAAAAGGCATGAGATTTATTTATCTATTTTTTAACCATCTACTACTAAACCAGGTTGCTTCAAGTGCACTAGGGTTAGGACCTCACTTAGCCATGCAATTGGCCGAGCGCTTGTATACCCAAGGTTTTATCAGGTAATATTTATCTTTTTTTTTTACTTTATTCCATTTATCTTTCAACATTATTGCAAAATATTTACTGATGCTATAATATGAAAAGTATGTATCATACTAACATTCTTTACCATTCTTTTACGCTTGCCTCTGCTGGTTGATGCTGTAGCTATCCACGAACAGAAAGTACAGCATACCCTTCGTCATTTGACTTTAAAGGAACTCTTGGGGTGTTGGCAAGTAATCCAGTATGGGGTAGTTATGTGCAGACATTGCTCATCGATGGTTATCATAAGCCTCGATCAGGAACTGATGTAGGTGACCACCCACCAATTACTCCTATGCGGTCAGCTAATGAAGATATGTTAGCTGGAGATGCTTGGAGACTTTATCAGTATGTCTGTCAGCATTTTCTTGGTACTCTGTCTCCCGACTGTAAATATGTAAGGTGAGGGATCCATCAAAATCCACATTCCTGTAGAAACATAATATGGAATGGATATTGCCTTTGTTTTATTTGTCATCTGTCCACGGTTATTTATCTGCCATAACCGAGAAGTAGATGTGCAAAATGGGGTCAGGTTCGGATTGAGACAAATCATTCTTAATCTTTTAGTATGAGTCAGCTGGGCTATGTCGGGTTGACGTACAAACAATTTGTGTGTGTAACTAATATGTAAATAATGTACAAAAAACTGTATCGTTACAAATAATCTGAGGCTTTGAATTAATAATTTAGGAGGTTCAGTGAATTTAATTTGATTTTGGTGGACTTCCAGCCCAAACGGCCTGACCCATTCTTCTAGCTAAACTATTTGATTTGACCTGTTTCAAATACAACACATTGCAAATTAGACATTCATAAGCAAATGGACCAAAGTTGTGGATTGCCATCTCTATTAAAAATTATAAAGTTACTTTATTGCTTACTACTCAATTCACAAGATTGCCCAGATTTGAACTTTTATGGGATGGTTTGGGTTGGGCAGTAAACCCAAGTAAGTCGTATGAAAAGATCAACTTAAAACACTCTATTTCAAAATTTTAAGTCAGAAAATATATATTTCAAGTTATATTCATCCCACCCAAAATAAATTTAGAATGGGTTGCGTAGAAATTTGGTTGGACAGTTTTGGTTGACCAAGTTTAATATCTTAAATAAGAATTATTCTAGCCAACTATTTTTATTTTTATTTTTTTTGGTGTAAATCTTATTCTCTTTCTAATACTTAACACATTTTGGTGACAGTTACACACATTCTCACCGATATGTATACATTTTCATTCTGTACTCAAATTTCTTGTTGTGTCATAACGCATACTAATTGGTTGATAGGACGAAAATTGAGTTTTCTGTGGGTGGAGAATCCTTCCATTGTGTTGGACAGCGTGTCACCAATAAAGGATTCACATCAATAATGCCGTGGTTGGCAGTGACTGAGAAAAATTTACCTCAGTTTGCAGAGGGGGAGAAAATAGACCTTTTAAAGGTCGAGCTATATGAGGTACTGTTCTTTTTTTATTTATTTTGCAATTTCCCACTTCAATCTTGAGTTAACTGCCACTTTGTACCTGTTTCTGGTAACTTTCCAGGGTAAAACTGCTCCTCCAGATTACCTGTCAGAGAGTGAACTGATATCACTCATGGAAAAGCATGGAATAGGAACAGATGCATCCATCCCTGTGCACATTAACAACATAAGTGAACGCAACTATGTAAAGGTATATTAAAATTACTCTCTTTCGATATATATATATATATATATATATATATATATATTATCTGTGTGTACGTGTGTGTGTGCATATGTTTGCATATAATTATATGTGCGTGCGTGTGTGTATATATAAATAATATTCGTACTAATAATACTATCTTAGAAGCAATTTAAGCTATATACTTAATTTAATTTACTTTACTAGTATATTAAAAGCAGTTTATTTTGTTGCTACCTCCCACCTTTTAATAATGACGTCGAAGTTAGCTGCTATCGTATAGAGTTATAGACAAGCCACTTAAATCATTAGAAACAGTCAAATGACTTAAATACCTTCATTCAAGTGGTTTGTAAGTGCAACGACACCTAAGTTAGATTTTGTTAGCTGCATGGATCATATCCCTTATTACTCATTCTGGTAACTTGTAGGTTTTGATTTTTACACGTCTTTAAGCCAGAGATGTTTACCTGCGGGGTAGATGTATCCCGCTAAGACGGGATTGGTGTATTATTGTTGGGTACTTGGGTTTATATCATCATCATCTTCGACTTCTCCTTCTACAGGTAGAGGCTGGAAGAAGATTGGTCCCAACAGTGTTGGGTGTTAGTCTTATAAGAGGGTATCAATGTATAGATCCTGATCTTTGTTTGCCTGACATACGTAGTTTCATAGAGCATCAGATCACTCTGGTTTCTAAAGGTCAAGCAGATCATTCCCTTGTTGTCCATCATGTACTTGAACAGTTCAAACAGAAGTTCAATTACTTTATTAAGCAGGTACACCTTCCATCCTTTGAAACTCGCTAAAATTTTTTTGTATCTATTATATCTTGTAAATATATTATATCTTTTTTTGGGCAAAATTTTGAGCTAAATTACTTGGTATTTCTGATGCAGATTGAAAATATGGATGCATTGTTTGAAGCACAATTTTCTCCACTTTCGGATACTGGACGTCCACTTAGTAAATGTGGAAAATGCTTGCGATATATGAAGTACATATCAATGCTTCCATCACGGCTGTATTGTAATACTTGCGAGGAAGTCTATTATGTTCCTCAAAAGGGCACAATTAAGGTAAGGAAACTGGTCAAACTTTGTCCTTTTCTTTTGGTTTATATTTTTTTCCTAATTATTTATTATATTATATATCATGACCATTCTGAATGCATTCTTTTCTCATTTGGCAGCTATACAAAGAACTCACATGTCCATTGGACAACTTTGAGCTTTTACTCTTTTCAATGGCTGGACCAGATGGCAAATCATTCCCACTTTGCCCCTATTGTTACAACAATCCTCCATTTGAAGGTATCGACACATTATTTGGTGCACCCAAATCCGGCGGTTCAGCCAAGTTAGGAAAAGGAGTCGGCATGCCTTGTTTCCTCTGTCCACACCCTACATGCCGCCATTCTTTGATATCTCAAGGTGTGTGTGCCTGCCCAGAGTGTGATGGAACCCTTGTTCTTGACCCTGTTAGTGCTCCCAAATGGAGACTTTATTGCAATATGTGCAATTGTCTTGTGTTGCTTCCAGAAGGCGCTCATAGGATTAGCACAACTAAGGAAAAATGTCCTGAATGTGAGTCTACTATAATAGAGGTGGACTTCAATAAGAAAACAACACCATTAAAAGATGGAGCTACACTGCATGTTGGATGTATTCTTTGTGATGAGTTGCTACATTCACTTGTGGAAATGAAGCACGGGAAATCATTTTTTAGACGCGGAGGAGGTAGAGGAAGAGGTAGGGGGAGAGGTGGTAGAGGTAGAGGGCGGGGACGAGGTGGTAGAAAACAAGACCCCAAAATGAGTTTTCGAGATTTCTGAAAAAATCAGCCTTTTGTATAATAAAATTTTCTTTCTGGGATATATGTGTGGGATCATATGCTTGCTAAACAAATCTGAGGTTGGTTTGATAAAATACGAAAGAGCTGAAGATTTGGACGGGTCAAGGTGGCCCGAAATGATGCCACAATCGTTCGAATTGCCACCAACACTGCATTGTAGTTGATTGCAGGCGGTAGCCGAATTATTTTTGGGTTTATAGACGTTAACAAGTTGCTTAAATTTACTTTTTGACATTGCCCAAGATGTAGAGAATATTGCTAGAAAGACAATAGTGGTTGTATATTTGAGTATTACTAAACGTTATATATTTCACGCACAGAATTGATTTCTGATTTTTTTTTTTTACCATAAATATGTCAAATCACATTGGTCTTTGTAAACATACAACTGACGAAAGAAGACATATTGTTTGCTTGAATTCTTGGCTACTCGCAGTTCACGAACAGCAGGAGTATGTGCTTTGATTTTGCTTTGATCCATCCGAATCATTGTTTGAAAGGGTTACTCTGTTCATTGATAACTCGGCTTTATATGTATCAGAATTCAGTACTTTACGACTGACATTGTTATAAATCTCTCGAATCACCATCTCAAACGCTGTTTTAACGTTGGTGGAATCGAGTGCAGATGTTTCCATAAAGAACAATCCTTCTTTCTCTGCCAGGTTCTTGCCATCTTCAACGCTTACAGCCCTAATGTTGTCCAAATCACATTTGTTCCCGACCAACATCCTTGCCACTGTTGTGTCCGAGTGAGCTGCACATATTATCAAAACCCGTTAACAGACACCAATACGACGCGCATGTTTTCAACAACTAAGATCATTTCCCCATTTTGCATATATTAAGAAACATGATATATCCTCCTACTATTTCTTCTTATTTCATCTTCCTACTAATTGCAAGAGTTCACTAATTCTCTTTCCTCACATTCATTGATTTTGACACTTGTGAGTATAAGGATAAGTAAGAGAATATATCACCTCTCGTAATTTTATTGGTACAAATAGCCCACCTATGACCTATCTAGGGTTTGCTTGGGGTGTTTGGCTAAAAAGACTACCTATTAGCACATGGTCCCCTTCCCTGTTTCTAAAATGTTTTTGTTATATGTTGCTATTATCAGATTGTGGTTCCCTAAGATTCTGGTCACTAGGCTTTGAATATTCATTAGGTCCCAAAATTTATGTCTTCACATGATCTCTTAAAGCTAAATAGTCCTAACCCATACAATTATTATAACATTTTTATTAGTTTTTCTTTTTTTCTGGAAAAATTAAATATAAATCAATTTGAGAGTACTTAAGAGTTTTGGTTAACTACTTTTTAACTGTAAAAAAGGTCGTCCAGAACCGCCGTTGGCCGGCGACTGAAGCTCGGATCTCCACCGAGCAGCATATAAAATTAAGCTATAACGGTGATCTACAACACAATTCTTTTGACAGAACTAATCTACCGCATATAACAGTCGGTGAATTATATTAACGAGAATAAAACTCACTTTTGAGTTCTTCGAGCCATCTGGAGACGCTATCGAAAGTAGTATTACGTGAGATATCGTAAACAATGAGCGCACCGACAGCACCACGGTAGTAAGCGGACGTGACGGCACGGAATCGTTCCTGGCCGGCGGTGTCCCAAATCTGAGCCTTAACCTCCTTGCCATCGATATCCATGGTCTGAGTCTGGAACTCAACTCCGATTGTGGCTTTAGAGTGCATATTGAACTCATTCCTAGCGTATCTCGATAGCAGATTTGATTTGCCGACGGCTGAGTCTCCGATTATCACTACTTTGAACAGATACTCCTCCCCTTCATCGTCCGATGAGTCCATATCAACAAATTTGAATAGAAACTATGATATGACGGTGGAATTTTCAGAGCGATAAGGATCGAAGAGATAAATTTGGGGAGAAGAAGAAGAAGGAAAAAGGCTGGCAGAGACAGAGGTGCGTTGTTGGGCAGCAAGTCAATGTACATTCACTTTTATTAAGACCGGACAAGGCTAAGGAAGATAAACTTGCGGAAAATAATATATAATTTTTCTTTTAAAAATATTCTTATTTGTTATAACTCACTTAAAATTTGAATAATTTTTTAAACAAAACTAGTGTTATATCCATATGGTGTTCGAGTATATAAATAAAATTTATATAATTAATATTTTTTATACATACTATTTTCAAAAAAATATAAAAGTACTTACGTCTAAAAGGTTTTAGTGTAATACTAATGCGTTTCTCATGTTCACTATTGTTAATAAAAGTAATATTCATGTAATGGATAAATGAAAAATCACCCTTATCATGTTAGATAACATGAATGAGATATATCAGGGTAGTGAATTTTTATTATTTAAAAAATGTCCTTTTATTTATACGGATGCAAGCCAATTATCAATTACGTATATACATACACACACACACATATATGGTTATTTAATTTTTATATTGATTGGTGTTCATTATTCGGACCGAGTTCCATTATGATAAGAATTTTTAATTTTAAGTTGGTATATGCATGTTTATCCATTGCACTTAAATATAACTTTTTAAATATTTTACAACATCGGGTTAATAAACCATAACAGATCAATATAATAAATTCTTAATAATATTTTAAATGTATCAACTACTTAACATACACCTTAGTCCATTATAAATCTTATTTATTTTTTATATAAAATTTATCTTAATAAAATAAAATTTTAAAAAATAATATATTTTTAATTCTTCTATTGAAAGATCAAGAAATTAGTTATTATATCAACTATGATATATAGAGTGAATGGATATAAAAACATATAAATTATTCCAAGAATTACCTACCCACTGTAATTGATTGATAACAAAAAATTAAGAATGTACTAATTTTTTAAAAAATGTCATATTACGATAAAATTTATACAAAAACGTAGATAAAAATAATGATTTTATACGTACATGTGCGACTCGTGGTTAATTAAAAAAATGTAACCATTAAAAATTTTTAAGTGGGAGTTACTAAATTGACATCCTAAATTTAAAATCAAAGTCCTAGATTATGTTATTATATATTCTCCTAAATTTTAATTAGGGTTAGTTAGACAATTATTAGTACAAGTTAACTACCCCTGAATAATTTTGTCCTCATTTTTATTTTAGGACACATTCATTCACTTCCTAAACAATCTTATCTTTGTTTTTTTTGAAAAACGATTTGAATTCAAATTTACAAATATTTCTAGACACCTATATTTTTCGACAAATAAAAACACAAAAAGAGTTTATCCCATAATATCGTAAATAAAATGTTAACAAAAAAGGCGTTATTGATAGTTTGATACCAATTCACTATTATTAACCAAACTTAATACTAGTATATTTTTCATAAGGGTGTTGTATATAGACATCACAACTTTGAAATTGAAGTCATGATTTATAGTGTTTCTATATTTTATTTGCGAGAAAGGTAATATAAATATCAAAATTTGTCAATAAGGTAATGTCCTATTTTTTTGGCCGATAAAGGATTATAAATTTCAATTTGTAATAAAAAAAAGGGTATAATATACCTTTTTTTGTTACAAATTGAAATTTATAATCCTTTTTTGTTAGGTCTAAGAGGTCATTATACCTTTCTTTGTTACAAATTGAAATTTATAATCCTTTCTCGGCTAAAAAAATTGGACATTATCTTTATTGACAATTTTAGATATTTAGGTTACCTTTCTCGGTAATTTTCCCTCTAAATTTTAGTAAGATGGGTATTAATGTAAGTTAACCACACTCTAAATAATATTGTCTTTATATATTCGTTTTAATACATCTCTAATCACTTTCTATTACTTAGTCCGTTATTTTTATTTTTGTCAGAAAAATAAGAAGATGACTTCGTGTGCTTTTTGGGTGGTTGAAGAATCATAGGAATAACTATAACGAATCCAGATTAGGCCAAATTGAAGAATGAAGATGCAATATGTACCATATAATCTTAGTTATTTTGAAACCTGAGTAGTTTATCAATTAAATGATTGACTTGATTGTTAAGTAAATGTCTAGGGTTTGACTGATTGCCTTAGTTATTTAGTTAATTGATTATTTATTTAAACTTGTTTGATAATTTAGTTCATCATATATATAATTAATTTGTTGACAATTTAGTTAAGTTGTTGATACTTGTTACATAGCAAACTATAGATGTCTAAGGTTTGGTTTTATATATGCTTTAGTTAGTTAGATATTGTTGATTGATTTAGTTTGTTTAATCAAAATGTTAAATTCCTGGCTTAGGGTTTAATTTAGTTAATTATTAATTGATATATTGTTGGATAGTTGATTGATAACTTCTTAATAATTTGGTTAAGTTAATGCAATTTGGTAGTAACTTTATTGATAGCTTGTTGATACTTAATAATTATGTTAGAAATTAATTTACACTTTATATTTAGTAGCTATTCAATGTGTTGGAAAATAAATTTATTTACTGTAGTTTGTGGACAGTTTTCTTAATTATTAATATGATAGTTTAATATTGTTTTTTAGTTAGATTTATACCTATATATATGTTTTGACTTGAACCTGGTTTGATCCGTTACTCAATCTAGGCCAACTCGTTAGCTTTGCTGGCCCAAAGTGAATAAGTAACTAGTCATGAAGTGAAATGATTTGTGAAATTTTGTTTTGGGGGAATGGGTAAATTTGAGTATTTTAAATTTTTAACATTTTGAATTGATACCGATTCAATTTGAAGTTTGGAAGAATATTGAAATAATATTAAAATTTTGTAAGGATATTAAAATATTTTAAAATTTTATAAAGATGTTAATGTAATTTTAAATCCTTAAAAAAATAGTAAACACTTAAATTTTATAGCAGCAAGTAAATCTCCAATATAAATAAAAGACTATTTCAACCAATAAAAATTTGATCTAATTGTCCATATTGTAATAATAATGATCAATGACTCGTACACGCAATACAATCATGTCTTTTTGTATCATGTATCACGTTTGTGCCGTTACGTCTGCCCTCAATCTCGCGTTGACGCTTCCATCGCTGGTCTAAGTGTCAAATTTTTTTAAAACCAACTCGTGTATCAGACGTACATCTAATTTAATTTATTTTATAAAAGCGTGACAATTTTAAAGAGGTTGATGATGAGGCACTATATATAACTTATTAACCATGATGAAATTCTTCACTTTACTAAAAAGAAAATCACGATTGTCAAAAATAACACTAAACAATTAAAAGGTTGAACGTCGAGACAATCACTACAACATGCACTCTCACTTTATTATATTGTTAATTAATTGTATTATATTAATTAGGCGCCTTAAATAATTTATAATTTATAATTAATATATGATGATATCCATGTTTATGTTTTTTTATTTCTTATTTTTTTAGTTCTACTTTGGTATATAATAAATATAGAATAGATAATATTTTTGTACAGATATACTTATTTATCGTTAAATTTATAAAAATGCATTAATTAAGACTTATGTTTCATGATTCTTTTTATTTTTAGCTTAACAATCGTCAGGTCTAGGCATTTAGCTGTTATAAGATCATCAGGTGTACACGAAGCATGCGATCGGCATGCTGATTTGGCCGCTCGGTACCGACTGGAACACCACCCCCAGAGGGCGGTACTAAAGAAAACACAAAAGCATCGGTATTTCATTGCGAGGAGAGAGAGAGATGAGAGAGAAAGAGAGAAAAGAAGAGAGAAGAAAGAGTAGAGAGGAGAGAATGTATTTTTTTAATAATTTCTTTTGAAGCGTGCTAATCATTGGTAGTACATGGGTTTAAGCATGGTTGAAACATGTGGTGGGTTATGATGATGTGGCGCGAAGCATGAGATGCCCAAGCATGGGTACA